>JBBPCY010094244.1:0-21871 GCA_037974405.1 Brachyalestes nurse
CATACCTGAGAACCAGAACTACAGTCAGATCTGAGAACCAGAACTACAGTCTGACATGAGAACCAGAACCACAGTCATACCTGGGAACCACAACCACAACCACAGTCAGACCTGAGGACCAGAACCACAGTCACACCTGAGAACCAGAACCACAGTCAGACACGAGAACCAGAACCACAACCACAGTCAGACCTGAGGACCAGAACCACAGTCCAACATGAGAACCAGAACCACAGTCATACCTGAGAACCAGAACTACAGTCAGATCTGAGAACCAGAACTACAGTCTGACATGAGAACCAGAACCACAGTCAGACCTGAAAACCAGAGCTAGAACCAAAATCAGACCTGAGAAATAAAAACCACAGTCAGACCTAAGAAAAATCATCACAGTCAGACCAGAGAACCAAAACCAGCATGAATTGCTAGCTCACTGTATGTCCAACTGTATTAGTATGAATTACTGTCTAGCAGCAATACTGTATGAATCATTGTATTTCCAGCAATACCACTATAAATTACTATGTCGCAGCCATACCAGTGTGAATCACTGTGTGAAACCAGAACACCAGTCAAACCTGAGAACCAGAACTACAGTTAGACTGGAGAACCAGAACAACAGTCAGCAGTGCCCATGTGACTTGCTGTTTTGCAGCATTACCCCTATGAATCTGTATTGTTGCAGTAGCAGTATGAATCACTGTACTGTAGCAGTGGCTATTTGAATCACTGAGTACCAGTATGGTTCGCTGCATTGCAGCCATGCCAGTATGAATCACTGTGTTTCCATCAGCACCAGTATGAATTGCTGTATTTCACCAGTAGCAGAATCAGTTATTGTATTGCAGCCATACCAGTATGAATTATTACATTTCCGTCAGCACCAGTTTTAATCATGGTATTGAATCAGTACTTGTGAGAATCGTTGTAATCCTGCAGTACCAGTATGAATCGCTGTGCTGCAGCTGCAGCAGCAGCATGAATTACCTGGCTGCGGGAGAACACAGTGCGCGTTTTCTTCTTGCGGCTCGGCCTCTTCTCCTCCTCCTGCACCTCCTCCTGCACCGCCTCCTCTTCCTCCTCCTCCTCGTCCTCCTCCTCTTCGTCTTTGGTGCGTGGCTCCGGAGAACTGTGGTCTGTGGGGGAGGGCGAGGGCAGTCTGACTGTTCGTTCTGTGACTGGCGGGTGAGATCGGGGTAAAATATTACAACACTGAACACGACAGAGTATTTACTGCTCTGACATTTAGTGTACAATATATGTAGAATATACATGTGTCATATAATGGGCAAAACCCTTTCTGTTGTATTCTATAGTCATTTAATGCTGTTTTGTCCAGTTCTGTAGATCTGTGTGTTCCATAAAGTCCAGCTGTACGTTACATAAAGTGAACGCTAAAGTTTAATTGAGTAAAAGGTGTAAACTGTGTGGTCTGTCATACATTTTTTGTGGCCTTGGAGGAACATTTTAATGCAAGATATTCAGACAAAAAAGTCCTCTATGATTCCTATAGGAACACAATAGACTCTTATTCCAGTGCACATTTGCCGGAGTGCAAAATTCCCAAATTTAAATGAAAGCGTAGAAGTCAATTAAAAGCCGAAAATGTTGATTTCTTGAGAAGAAATTAAGCTTGTAGTTTTAGATTATAACATCTCCATTCAGAATGAGGCGTAATCCAGGACTAGTCTTAGTAGTGTAGAAAACACCTGTAGCAGAGAAACTGGATTGTTTATCATATATGAAGGGCTGGAATAAACCATCTTAAACATCTTTAACACCAGTAATGAGAGCGATTTCTACAAGTGGAGACCTACTCTCTTAAACACCATAAACATCTACAGTAATGAGTAAGACTCCAACAGTGGAGAACCTACATCATCTGATTAAAATATAGTGGAGAATAAAGCTTTCGAAGACAGTGCTGCATTTAGACCCTACATGTGTCTAGGGGCTCTGAATGTCTGGAACACCAGCCGTCTTCCACCGTATTTTGATGAGAATTTGTACTCAGCAAAGGTTTTCAAACCTACTCTCATTTCCAGCAGTAACAGTATAATTGTTTTCACACCAATAACAATTTGAATCATATTTCCAGAGGTACCAGTATGAATCTCTGCATTGAAGAAACACTGGTGTAAATTTTACACTAATAACAGTATAAATTGTATTTCCAGCAGTCCCCATATGAATTATTTTTACACCAACAAAATTTGAATTGTATTTCATACAGCAGTGCCAGTGTTAATTATTTTTTAGAACAATAACAATATTAATTGTATTTACAGTAGTATTAGAATGAATTATTTTAGACCATTAACGATATGAACTGTAACTATATGAATTACTGAGTTGCAGCCATAACAGTATGAATTACTGTTTTCAGTATTCATTGCATTTGCCACAAAAACACTGAATTATATTTCCAGCAGTACCAGTATGAATGACTTTTAGACCAATAATAATATAAACTGTATTTCCAGCAGTACCAGTATGAATTATATTTAGACCAATAACAGTATGAATTGTATTTCCAGCAGTACCAGTATGAATTATTTTAGAACAATAATATATTAATTGTATTTGCAGTAGTACCAGTATGAATGATTTTTTAGACCTATAGCAATATGAATTGTATTTGAAGCAGCAATTTTGTTATTTGTTCACTGTGTTTGTTTTTATGAAGCTTTAGTGTCTTTAATAATTAATAATTCAGGATCATATACACACCGATGATATTTAACTGATTAAATGAACAGCGACCTCACAGAGTTCATACGTCCTCTAAACAGTCGTTAGTTTACATTTAGGTGTCTCGCACACTGCAGCGCATATGTGATTTTTATTAACGCCTTTAATTATTTTTAATTCGTTTATTTACACTTTTAATTATTTTACATTCGTTTTATATCGCCTTTAATTAATTTGAATTAATTCATTCGCGCCTTCAATTCTTTTTATTTTATTTACATATTTATTTCTTTTAAATTCATTTGTTTACACCTTTAATAATGTTATATTACTTTTTTAATTCTCTTATTTACGCATGGAGGTGTTCACATTTCGAAAAGCGAAATCTCCACAAGTCACAAAATCTTGAAAAGAAATTACACATCTTATTTTAAGAACAACCTATTTGACTGTGTATGGTAAATAATCGAGGTTTAAGAAACATTTTCTTGTTTTAAGAAAGCTTAGCAAGAGAAATGTAATCGCCATTTGTAGCCTATTGGTAGACCATCTATTGATTCTAGTACAGTTTGTTCTGTTTTTATTTACAATAATATTTGGAGCACGGAAAATACTTAAATTTTTATTAGGTGATATAAAGTACAATATTCACACTGTAAGAGTGTCAGGTATGCAGGAAAAAACTCATCTCTGTAAGGTGATCACCTGAAACTCTAAACGCTGCAGGACTTTACATTACCTTACAGAAATTCTAGTGTTTTCTGATGTAAATTGATGCAATGTTCAGGAGTTTCAGGTATTCAGAAAACACTATGAAGTCTGTGATGTGATATCAAGTGTGATGTTCAGGAGTTTCAGGTGTTTAGAAAACAATTTAAAGTCTGTAATGTAATATAAATGTTCAGGAGTGTCAGGTGTTCAGAAAAAAATATTAAGTCTGTGATGTGATATAAAGTGTGATGTTGGAGAGTTTCAGGTGTACCTTAAGTCGTTTAATTGACCCCGAAGCCCCACAGCAGTCTAATCGCCCCTTCAGTGTAATCCAGGCTTTATGAGCACCAACTGACCACTGGTGTTAATTAGTGTTAATTGCTCATTAGGTAATTTAGCCCCCCTCCGGCTTGGTCACTCACCTGCTGGCGCGTGCAGCTGCGCGTGCGAGTTGAGCGTGTAGGGGTAGCACCACCACCAGGCGGGGGTCCGATCCAGGGTCTGGGGGGCCGGTCCGAGGCGATCGAACCGGGGGAACCCGAGATCTACAAGCCGCGAGACGGACAGAGCCGCGTCCAGCCCCGCGCGAACCGGAGCCTTGGACTCGCAGGTCAGCAGGTTCCGGATGGAGAACGGGGAGTCTTTGGCTGAGGCACGATCTTCCTCGGCCATCGCGGAGTCACACGGGGCGCGTGGGTAACCGTCCGGACCGGGTGCGTGGGTAACAGTCCGGACCGGGCGCTTGGAGGACCGGCCGGACCGGGCGTGTGAGGAACCGTCCGGACCGGGCGCGTGGAGAACCGTCTTGACCGGGCGTGGGGGGAACCGTCCGGACCGGACGATGCTCTGATCCGGGTCACTGCTGGGAGATAGTCCCGCGGGGGGTCCCGCATCCGACAAGGGGGAGGGGGGTGTTCTTGGTGGTCGTGGGACACCAGGAGGACCGTCTCGCTCTCGTCTCCACTCGCAATGGGACGGAATCGAAAAGTCATCAGAGTTAAACGAGCTCCAGGCACGCGCACGCGCACACACACGGGTACAATAGCAGGAGGTGTGTGTGTAGGATGGGGGAGTTTAAGGAGGTGTGTGTATGTGCGTGTGTGTGTATGTGCGGGTTGGGAATTGAAGGGGGGGGGCTTAAATCATTCAACAAACGAGGGCACGAGACGATCAATTAAAAGACGTTAATTGATAATTCCCCTCTAATCCGTAAGTTTACTTGTGAGTTCTTGAGAGAGTGATGATTTTTGTTAATAAATTAGTATATAATGTGTGTGTGTGTATTTGTGTGTGGTGGAGAAGTGATTTGGTGGGGGGCTTCAATGGTTCAACAAATAAGAGCACCTTAATTGATCATTTCCACTCTAATTTATAATTTTATAATTTTACTCACGTGTTCTTTAGAGGGTGTGATGATACATACTACAAGGTTTTGTTGATGAGTGTATAATTAAGTAAAGAGGGGTTTAGAGTAAGAACGGTTTGTAATGGAGGAGAACGGAACCAGACGTTCGTCTTTAAAAATACATTTTAGAAAGTTATTCAGTAAAATGTTTAGACACTGTTTTAGTTTTGAGAATCTTTTGGTCCTGAAACTAAACTCATTAATGGTGGAGGGATACCATGCAGTGTGTCACGAGATAAAATAGTTTAGGAAAGTGATTTCCTTTAGAAAGGAAAGTGATTTAGTTTAGACTCATTATTTTACATCATCAGCGTCACTGGGGGCGATAATAGACAAAACGGCTGGATTTACGTTAGAGACGTCTGGTTCCATTCACCTCCACTGGAAAGAAATCAGTCTCTAGAATCAACCGTTTCACAGCAAACACACCTTGGATGACTCTGATCACTGAATTAGAGAGAAATGATAAAATATGGGAAAAGTATGGGCTTTCCTTAAAAATTATTATACAGTAGGAATATGATGCAGTATTTATTTCTACAGTGTATTATTAGATATAAAACTATTAGATAGTTTTATATTTTAGACACCGATTTTTTTAAACGAAATTATGTAACTTTTATTGTTTGAAATAATATAGAAACCAGGTCAGTACGTTTATTTATTTAAATGTGAAAACAAGCATTACCCCGTTTATTATTTCAACTATTCTTCTTATTATTATTATTTTGCTATTTAAGTAATCGTGCAAATGTCCATTTTCTCCAAGAACCTATAAATTGGAATCATCTTTGAAAAATATTTAAAAAAAAAAAAAGGAAAAAAGGCCATATGGTTAAATATCCCTTCTCATGGCTTTAATATAGGTTTGGTTTTCACACACACAAATTCAGGTTGGGCCGAACCTCGTTCTGGAGCACGATAGCGCCATCTGGTGGACACACTTTGTCAATCTGCTCAATTTTATGTGACCAGAGAAGTGTATCAATTTCAGTATAAATACCAGAGAAGGTATTTATGATTCTGAATAGTAAAAGGGCAACAGTATCTAATCATAGCTTAAGTATTCAGGAATGTATATTTATTGAATGATCTGATATTTCAAAAGGTCTCCAGCTCTACAGATCAGTGTAAAGAACGCTGAACCTCTCCTCCTAATGCAGAGCCATTCACTCATTTCACGGGCCATTTGGAAAGACTCCTGTCTCCTCCCTCCACGGCCGCCGGTCCGGTTTGGGAGCTTATCGGGGTTGTGAATCCTCTAAAGATCTGCTTTGTTACAATGCTAGGACAGAACAGCAGCCAAGCCTTAGCTTCCTTCTATACCGTATTGCCACATTACACCATTTCACTTATAATGCATTAAACACCCCTTATTTTCTCTCCTGATTAAATATTGGGTCCAGATTTAATTTAGAAAGACACTTTAGAACTTCACCACCCTTCTCAAAATGCTTGTCTCAAGCATGAGTATATTCCAGAGATGTTCACAAGTCATTTTTACCAAGTCCAAGTCAAGTCTCAAATCTTTGTGCTCGAATCCAAGTCAAGTCTCAAGTCTTTATACTCGGGTCCAAGTCAAGTCTTTGAGTGGCAATGTCATGTCAAGTCTCAAGTCTTTGTGTGGCAATGTCATGTCAAGTCTCAAGTCTTTAGTCCCAAGTCCAAGTCTATGGGTTGGCGTTTGTAAAATCAGCTTAACAAATTTAGAGGTGTCACTGTTTCATCATTTAGCACAATTTTTACACAGTTTTCACACATTTAGAGCTAAATGTGTTAAAAAACAGTGTTAGGTGTTGGTATATTTTATTGGTGCGTAAATGTTAAATGTCAAATTTAAATGTTAAATCTTAAATCTAAATGTTAAATATAAATCTAAATGTTAAATCTTAAATCTAAACGTTAAATCTATATCTCAATGTTAAATATATATCTAAATGTTAAATCTTAAATGTAAACGTTGCGCTCTACATGTGGGATTTAAATGTTGCACTTTTACAAACGGCGACTCAAAAGGGTGCCGTTTTTAAAAACATCTTAACAAACTTAGACGTGTCATTTTTTCCTCATTTAGTGCAATTTTCACATGCAATTTTTTTAGAACAGGGATTACCAACTCCGGTCCTGGCACAGTTTGATGGTGGTTCTCCTCAAACACATTCACTAAACCAGACAATTAACTGGTGAGGTGAATCAGGTGTTTCTGAACAGGGAAATCACCAAAACGTACTGGACCACAGCCCTCCAGGACCGGAGTTGGTATTCCTTGCTCTAGATGGCCTGATGCTCAGATCTACTGGATTGTGTTCTTTGTTTAATGATGTCCACCTGTTAGCAACTTAGCTGGCGTTAGAACCTGTTCATTGCTAGGGTGGTAGGTTAACTGATAGGTTACAAGTTGGAGACTGTTTTTTTGCTAAGTTAAACATGTACTTAGATGTTGACATGGTAGGGCAGTAAGCTGCTAAACTAAGCTCTGACTGTGCTATATTTCACACTTACCGTAGTTAGCAAATATAATCATGTACTTTAATGTTGACTCACCTAAACGGTAGGGTAGTTAGCTGCCAGGCTTTCTGCTAGCTGCTGTGCCAGAGACTCTTTTGCAAAGAAACTTTTTTTTAGCTTTTAGTTTTTGTTAGCATATAATCATACATTGTAACACTGAAACACCTGGGCATGTTAGCTGTAAGGATTCTAAGTTACCAGTTAGAGACTTTGTTAGTGAAAAGCGCACCCATACTTGTTATCTAATCATATTTCTAGTTTTTCTTAATTCTAATTGTGTTCTTTAATTGTTGATTCACAAGGACGAGTAGCTGCTAGGTTGCTAAGTTAGCTGTGAAAATGTGTGAAGTACTGATCTTCAGAGCAGAGCGGTCGGGCAGATATATGGAATTTTATGAGGAACTGTTACATGAAGTGGTATGTTTAAACTCATGTGTTTGTGATCCGGGGCTCAGGCTCAGTTTAGAGATGATCTGGAGCGTTCTGCTGGTGATGCAGAGAAGATCCGCTGTGTTAAGACTTCAGTGTATGGCATTTATTATTCCATATCTTTATTTGGTCCTCTATGAAGTGAAGCTGTAGTTTGTAGATTAATCTGATATGCTGGTGTGTGTGTGTATGTATTGTGAGTAGGTTCTGTAGTAAATGGCTCTGAATCTGCTGAAACTGTGTGAGGTGTGTGATAATAAAGGTTTTGTTGAGATCTACAGTCTGGCTGCTGATGTTCCTAAAACCAAGTTATACATTTTACCAGCAGATATCTGGTTCCATTCTCCTCCACTGTGAACAGTTCTGACTCACTGAGTTTCTCATTTTAAAATGAATGGACCTTCCCTTTAGTTATTGCATTTACTTTTGACAAATGCTTTTTTAAAAACTTATCATCCAATGCAAATCATAATATCTCAACTAACAATTAAGTCCTACATTTGTCTGTACTTTTAGGACGAAACACGACATAAGTGTGATGAGACGACCCCATAATAACATTGTTCAGACACACAGCGTCATCAAGGCTCAAACATATTTATTTATAATTACTGGGTTATAATATTAAACAGCTGGAAATCACAGAGAGGAGCACTAAAGTCAAAGGGGCACTAAATTATAATCCTTCTCATAATACACTCTCAATCATTCAATCAATCACACACACACACACACACACATACACAAACAAACACACACACAGAGTCAGCATAATGGTACACCAAGGGTCTTAAAGCAAAAATGAAAGGAATTTCCTCAAAAATGTAATACATGAGAAAGTTAAGAGATTATCCTAAAGAGGGGTCCATAGCGCCAGATGCCCTCTACTGGACACACACCTCCGATCAGGACACACACACACACAAAGCTGTGCTAAATATCATATTGCAAACAATATTGAAACAATATTGTGTGCTGAAAAGTCATTATTAATTATTACACAACACAGTCTCTTATATTGCGCTCATTTTTGGTCAAAATAAAAAGTTCAAATAGTTTTTCTCTCCTTGCCTGTGGATTTATTTTTACCTCCGAATAGTCTTGAGTTTTACATCCTTAATGTCTACTACAGCGCCCCGCCACCCCAGACCATACCCACACACACACACACACACATACACTCATAGACAGACAGACACACACCCAGACACACACCCAGTGCAGAACCCCGAACATACCTTCTCCAGCTGAACTGGACCTGTGTTAGTAAAAGCACAATTTTCTCCTCATTAACGCGTTAATAAAGAACTTATTACACTTTTATAATCAGATACTAATCAATTACAGCCCCCGTAATACAAAACTACTGCCTCTACATTCCACACACACACACACACACACACACACCCTCACACACTGCTCGCTCTGTCAAAGTGCAGGAACCTACAGAGATCAGAGGGATTATTTTTTTATGATCACTCAGTTTCAGAACTTCAGCTCCTGAATACAAACATCACAGCAGTCTGTGATCAATCAAAGAGCAAAAATATTAACATTAATCATCATAATAACAATAATAATAATAATAATAATAATAATAATAATAATAAGGATGCATGTGGGCTGAGTTCAGTTGTTTTTCTTGTCCGGCTGATGCTGAGGAGGGTAGTAAGGAGGAGGCTGATCCTGAGGGACAGACAGAGAGAGAGAGACAGAAGTTGATTCAGTAAGCATGCTTTAACAGTCCTTAAATTGTTGCTGTAGTGTGTGTTTGTGCAGTTATTCTGTGAGGTCTGAAGTGATACAGAAGCTCATTTACAGTCAGACCTCGTTCATAAACACCAACAGAATGAAGTGAAACTGCTTTTTACCTGACACTCTTGCACTCAGCACCAAACCCAGCAGTGAAAACCTCAGGACACACACAAACTAACACACACACACACCCTGTCGGATCAGTGTGGAACAGGAGAGGTGGTTTCTGGCTGTGTGCTGGGAGGTGTGTGTGTGTGTTAGAGATGCAGATGATTTAATTCTGTGTTCTGAGTGTTGGAGGAGCCAACACTGTTACCTAGCACGCACCTGTCAAAACCACTTTCTCTGAGTCTGATGAAGCGTGTGTCCCCATGAGGCATGCCCCCTGCCGGGTCCCCATAGTTCAGATTATTAATGTAACAGAACTGAATATTAATAATCAGTCATGGCAGCAACTGTCAGCTGCAGCTCTAAAAGGTGTGTATCATGTGTGTGTGTACCATTGGCATGTAGACATTGTGGGGGTTAGTGGGATTGTAGTAGGCGCTACCAGCCGCTTCTGCTGCTTTAGCGTTCCCTGGAGCAACTGCAAAGAAACAAAAATTCATTACATGTTTTTGTTTATGGCTCTGACCGCATCTGCAGTGATGTACAGTGTATGTGTGTGAGAAACACACCAGGAGCGCTCCAGGTTGGGGGGGGACCAGGATAAGGAGGAGGTGGTTCCATGTAAGCTGGAGCTGTGGGGTTCACACCTACACGCATGCGCGCACACACACACACACACACACACACACACACACAATAGTTACACACACGAATTGGAGACACAGCTACAGTGGTGCCACCTGCTGGTTAGCAACAGTACTTTCACTTCAATTGGACGTTTCCTAAAGTTATGGACAGTACCTAACTACTGAGTCCCCATATGAAAAAAACAGGTCACTCATCAAAAAAGAATTCTACAAAACCATATCACACCTACCCCCTTTCTAATAGGGGTTTTTATTAATTATTTACTTAAGACTTTTACTGAATGAGATTTAATAAGCCAAAAACATCATGAAAATGATGAAAACCATCATGGAGTTGAGAGCAGCTTTTAACTACATCCATTCTGCTGTAGCTTGAAGAGTCCACACAAACATAAAATAAAACTGATGGAACTCACTTAGAGTAACTTTCATTTCAGCTTTAGTCTCATTATTAATACACATGCGCGCACACACACACACACACGTGTGGTGCTATGATCTACCTGGTGCAGCAGTGGGATATGGGTATGGGTTGTAGGCGGGCTGTGGGTGGTACCCAGGCTGGGGGGGGTACCCGGGCTGGGGGGTGTAGGGGTACGGCTGTGGCTGAGGCATGGCTGGACTGGCGTAACCGTTCATAAAGCCTGCATGACCATACGCCCCCACCCCGGCCTGCGCTGGAGCCCGTGATGCTGAAACACACACACATACACACAGTCATTACTCACTAATAATGACAATGTTACATTGCTGTCTGTTTATATTATTAGTATTTTTATGCTTATTTATTTATGCTGAGGTTGCTGTAGACATATCAGGAAGTTCTAATGATGCGTCTGAACGTGTGTCTCAGTAAAATAAAGTTATGTGTGAACAACACACAGTCCTAACATTAAAATAAACGTGTCCCCATAAATTCAGATTTACAATGTCTTCGCACACACAAAAAACCCTCACCATTGGAGGCCAGTTTAAAGAGGTGCTGGCCCAGCTCTATAGCGCCCCCACTGGGGAAGGACATCTTAAAGTTGGCCTGGCCCTCCCAACCACCTGAAAGAAAGTGAGAGAGAAAAGAGAGGAAGAGAGAGACAGAGGGACAGAGTGTTTCGTTTGACTGTCATTTGGACCAATCAATACATAGTGTATATATTCGCTCTCTCAAACAAACACACACACACACTTACCGCCTGGCTCTGCTTTGATGATGCCCTGGATGTAATTGGCAGCAAACACAGGCTGCTCAATGCTGCAGTTTTTCACAAGGTAATATGGAAACATGAAGGATCTGAATTTATCCTTCAGATTACTGCTCACAAACACCATCTGTTCAGAGAAACACACACACACACACACACACAGACACACAGACACAGTTTATATAACAATTTGACCTAAAGCACAGATACAAACTCACCAAGTCAGAAGTGTTCACAGTGGAGGTGAATACAACCAGACGTCTGCCTCTAATAGCTCCTCACAGAAAGTTATTCCATGAAATGGTTATGGTTGCGCCGCCTGACACCTGAGGCGTTGTTCTACCAGAGTTTTGAGAAGCTTTTGGTCCAAAAACTAAACCCAATAATGGTGTAGGTGAAGTGATTTAGAATCTCCACTACTTTACCATCATCAACATCCACATTAACACTCAGACCCATAGTGCTTCACTGGGGTACAATAGTGAATAGAACAGCTGTATTTTAGTTGGAGACGTCTGGTTCCATTCACCTCCACGGTAAAGAAATCAGAGTCTCTACAATTAAGCGTTTCACACACTGTTCACACACTGGATTATGGGGGAATTTCGGAAAGGTGTTCTACTGTAATTGCAGTGTCTGTACAGTGTGGCTGTACAGTTATAGTGAATGTAAATGTGGCTACCTTAAAGCTGTGACTGCTGTGATTACTCTGTGTGTGTGTGTGTGTGTGTGTGTGTGTTTACCCTGTAGGGTGTGAGGTACACAGAGCCTTTCTTGGTCCCCTTAAAGATTTCACTCTTTTGTGTGATGTCACTGAAGGACAGTTCCACATTCTTACAGTCTCTCTGGACACTGAAACACAAAGAGCAGACAGACAGGCAGTTCAGCCAAAAACTCATCATACAGCCTCCACCCACCCCCCACATTAATCAGGAGAACAATAAATGTCATCACATCACCTGAAAAGCTACAGAAAAGAGGCAACAGCATGAAAGTTCAGTATTTGGGACGTGCTAGCGGTGCTAACAGACTTTAGATAACAGAATCATAAACAATTGTATTAGACACAGTTGGCTTCTTATTCACATTTTCTGAACCACCTTAAACAGGACAGCCGTCTCATTCTGACACCTGTGGGAAATCATCTTTTCTGTGCAATTTAAGGTGGAATAATGGAGGACTAAAAAAAGAAGTTGCTGAACAGGAATTCACAGTCTGAGATGGGTGTGTTTAGGCATGGCATTTAGCGCCATGCTAACTGGTGGGGCATTTTCTTCCACGGATGGTGAGCTACATAAGCCTCGTAGCTCCAGTGCTGAAACTCCATTGATCAAATGGATGGACAGATGAGCAGGTCAGTGTGAGGCGCTTGTGAAACAGACGTTGTTTCTGGAGGAAAGAAGTTCCAGTGTGTACAAACAGGTGATGGAACTCATCTGATGGCACTGGTTCCTCCTCAGAAACCACAGAAAGTACAGAAGAAACCTGAGCCTTGATGCTGAGAATCGTGTAACCCGACCGAGCACATCGCTCACCTGATGGGACACACAGTGAATAAGAGATGATCTCGAAGGTAACATTAGCCAACAAGCCTGGGACACAGCACTGCTAGGCTTTTTCTGGGACCTCCTCCACTGTCCCTCGACCCTGGACTTTATCTGCTGTATCTGCAGTGACACTCAGTTACCAAACAGTATAATAGAATTCATTGGGCAGATGTTTAAAAGGAACATCTAAAGTCACTTATAATAGATGTCAATGGACAGAGTGAGTATGAAGTACAGCAAAATGTGAAAAGCACTAAGGAAACCTGGTTGTCACTTTAAGCTGCTTACCAATTAAGCTGATTTAATGTTGGGCCCACAAGCTGAATACATTCTGTTATCTTTCTCCTCTATAAATAAGACAACAACAAAGTAAAACTAATCTGTGGCTCAGAAACCAAAACCCAGGCCAGACCAGACTGAACTGAACATGAAAAGGGTAAACTGTTACACACCTAGTCTTTAGTGCTTGGTGTACAGGGAAGTGTGTGTGTGTGTGTGTGTAAGTAACTTCATAAAAAAGTCGTCCAAACTTGTTTTCAAGAAACAAAAGCAGACGGAAGGCAGATGACAAAACTCTGATTTCTTAAATCCGGTTGCTCAGAAGTTGCTTCCCCTAAAGCAGCTCCTGATCTGAACATCTCTGTGTTTACCTGCTCTGACACACCTGTCTCAGCTCTTTGCATCACTAAAGCCCCTCCTGGTGGGTAAAGTGGGGTGTTGGAGCTGAAACACCACACCATTCAGGACAAGGGAGTTCATTCAGGACCTGGATGGAGAAACTATATCCTTAAGTATATGCCTGGACCCAACAGGACCAGAGTTTTAGACTCAAATCTTGACAGTGTGGTTCGGGCCAGGATCAGGTCAGTTTTATACCAAGAGCTTGGTGCCGTGGTTTGGTTTGGGTTCAGACTCAAACCTTAATATGGTGGTTCAGACCCAGTTTTCGGGCTGTGTTCGGGTTGGGATAATAATATGAACCCTAATTGGAACTATAGGAGAAACCTTAAAGGCCTAACCCAGCCCAACACACCTGTTCAGAAGGCTGTGGCAGGTGAGGAGACACCTGTTTCTGCCCACAGCTGTGCTTATGTGAGGGTCTAAATTGGGAAACAGTCAATTTATTTACGAGACAACAACGGATTCAAACCAATAAACATGGTTATGTCAGATTATGACACTCACATTCTCATTTTGAGACACTTTTATTCTCTTAAAGTGTTCGTATTTTCCACCAGATCAGTGAAATCTCATAAACATCACGAACAAACCCTAAAATACGACCTAAGAGCTAACCAAGCTAACTTAGAACAAGTCTTAACAGTTTAACCTAATGACGACGACAGTGGTTCTGTTGGTCTAAGTGATAATTACATTTTTAAAACTTAACTGAGCGGCCTGATTTAAAACCCTGGACTGCAATGGTGTAAATCTAGCAGGCCTTAGCGAAGCGCTAAGCTAACTTGCATAAGCTGCACTCGTCGCCGAATAAGAAGTCCAGAACCGATTAAATTCGAATAATATTCGTCTCACCTCTCGCTGTTGTCGATCAGGACCCCTCCCTGCTGAGAATGGTTGCGGTTGAGGGCCATGTCTCCGCAGTATGAAGGGTTTCTGGAGCTTTCTCTGGGTCTGATTACGCTCGGGCGGCTAATGCTAACACTTCCTCACTCGTGACGAACCAAAACAAACCTCAGCGCCGCTTAGAAAACCCACTTCTTACGTCACAGCTTCGTCATCCCTCCATCTGTCCGCCATTGCAACTTCGAGTAATTTATTCGATTGCACGTATTTAAACCTAAATTTTAATGGATTTGTACGAGAGGCCCCATGAGTGATAATTCATACTTGGTCTTTTATACATCATAATCTCACACAAACACTAATATAATCTCCACACACTACAATACCCTCTCACATGCACTGTCATACTTTAAACTTTTTTCTGGGCCATAAATCATAATTACTAGTTATCTGTGTAGTACGTACAATGGTGAGATCGTACATATAAGAGGGTGTTGTGTGTGTCAGAGAGAATAGTAATCGGTGTAAGACAGTATGATTACACATTAAAGAGGGTATGGCAGAAGAGTATAGTATTGTACATGTGAGGCGATGGTGTTGCACATGAGACCAAGTATACATAATCTTCCGTAGGGCCTTTCATAGGTTTGTACTCAAATGCTAGTTATCTTTTTCATCTTTAGTGGGAAAAGACAGTCATTAGAGGGCCTATACCCTAAATTTTCTCCAGGTTGTTGTTATACAACACAATAACAACCAATAGCATTAGTTTCATTTCCAATTAGGCTGTTTGTTACATTGCCTTTGAAACTGTTACATGTAAATGAGATACACTTAATTATCCAATTCTCCTCAGTGTTCTAGGTGAACCGAGGGGGTTCAGAATGGGTTTGGTGTGAAACTCAGAACTGACCACACTGGAGGTGAATGGATCCAGACGTCTCACTCTTAAAGCTCCTCACAGAAAGTTATTCACCAAATGGTTATGGTTGTCCTACTGTCCTAATGAATGTGTTGGAGTCATATTAAAATGAAGAAAACAAAGAACACACTCCTGCATAAACAGCTGTACTTTTATTAAAAATTCTTCTAAACATTTTTTATTAAAATGACAGCTACACACATCATACCACACACACAAACACACAGCTTATGACAGCAGCGTTTCAGTCCTTTTTGTGTGCGAAAGCTGGAAAGGACCAGAAGGTCAAAGTTTTAAGTGACAACTCAGAGAAAAATCAGTCAGATAGTCCTTTTGTCCCAGATGTGGTCGATCAGCCGTCTTAACGCGTCTGTATGTTTCTCCCCTCTCCTTCTATCTGTTCCACTTTAAACAGTGTAGCAGCTCCATTCTGACTCCTGAGGAAACCATCCTTTTCTGAAACTATAATAATATTTCACAACCTCAAAAAAAGCTGCCACTTAAATGGCATCAGACTGGCCTGCATGCTAAGCCATTTAAGGCAGAGCAGAAAATTCCAGAAAGAAGCTGGTCAATAAGGTCAGCCTCAGTAAGCCTCACTAATTCATTACAGCTCTATCCTGTTTGCAGCCTCTCTCTCTCTCTCTCTCTCTCCTTTAATTCAAAACCAGAACAGCAGAGGTCAGAAGGGCTGGACACTGTGGACAATTGGGAAATTCAGGACACAGAACAGGTTTGTGGGTGATGTAGTTCAGTAGGGTCTGAACTTCCTCTGTGCTCGGAGCAGAGCAATGCGCTGTTTGTCCTCCTCAAACTTCTGTCTGAGCTGAGCGATGTCTGCAGAAAACAACAGGTCCATCAGAACCATCACAACAACCCCACACTCAATCCCCAATACCCTGCTTTATTTCAGTTTCCTCCCTGAGCCCAGTGTGTGTGTTTGTGTGTGTTGAACTCACGTTCTCTCTGTGTGTCTCTCCTCTGCCAGGTGTAGAAGTTCAGCAGCTCCTTCCTCTTCTTCTTCTTGTCCTCTTTCTGAAGTGTCCTCTCATTGGCTGCCTCACTGTGTGGGCGGACCTTCACCCCTTTGCCACCTTTAGTCACTTTAACCCAGCCCTCCTCGTCCTCCTGCTGCAGCTCCGCCTCCTTCTGCAGACGCTCCGCCTCCTAAAGGTAGATCAGGATTATTTCTGTAATCACTTAGTCATTTGACTGGAACTTAATCAATCAACTAATCAAACCACCAATCACAGAACCCATATTGCCCCCTACGCTTCCTGTAGTGTACTGCAGGCTGTCAGAACAGTGTGGATTATAATAAATATATAGTAAGAACAGTACGAAAACTCACTGTCCCTCATTACCTCTGGACGCTGAAACTCCCTGCTACCTGTGCCAGCTTACACACCTTACATCACTAGGCACAAGATGATGTCCACTTTGAGTTCATAGAAGTTCAGTACTCTGTACCAGTGTGTATCAAATACAAACAGATTACCAGTAAAATGTTCATATGAGTTTGCAAAGCTGTTACATATCAAACATGTAAAAACTGAACTGACCGAACTGTACTTTTTAAAAACAGGAACGTGTCCAGGTATGAAATAACGGTGGCCGTTGGGGTTCAAATTAATACAATAAAAACAACTTAAGGCTTTTAATTATTGGTAGAAAAATAGAAAAGACAGAGCAATGAATATGCTAATATTGGTGAAATTATTGGTGGAAAACCACTAAGCGGGTAGGATCAATAGTGGAAGGTCTATATAAGCCCTGGCTAGAGCTTTATATCGCTGCACATACTGGACCATGAAGCTGAAACTCTTCAATAAAACAGCTACGCTGCACTTTGAGCTTGTTTGATTTCTGCCTTAGAAAAGGTTTTTGACGCACACTCCAACTCTCTACGACAGGATCAGATGAGCATTTAACACACTCCTTTACAGAACAGTGTAACAAACACACACACACACACACACACACACACACATTTACAGGGGAACACATGAATCCACACACACACATCCATCAAAATACATGAGTCCAGCGGAACCCACCTCGTCTTTCTGCTGGTCAAACCGGTTAATGAATTCATCCACGGCCTCCTGTAAAGTCTCTGGCTTAACAAACGCCTGTGCGTATTCATGGATCCACTCTACACACACAAACAGGGTTATATAGTAAGGTCAGTCTGTAAAGTCGAACAGGAGTCAACCAGTGATGTGTGTACCAGTGAAGTCAGCACAGGGGTGTGTGTTTGTGTGTAATGGGATTGTGTAACTTTTGTGTGTTACTCACTCTGCAGGCCAGTCTGAACTGGTTTCTCTGTGGTGGAGACGATGAGTGGTTGGTCAGCAGGATGAGCTTTAGCCGCTGCCACACTGGATGCGTTTTTAAACACAATGTAGCCCACCTTAAAACACTACACACACACACACACGCACAATAGTTTTACAGGGACAGATGGATCAGTGTAAACACAGCAGCCACTCATAGCTAAAGCCCCTCTGAAGGTGTTGATCTCAGTGAAACTGCTGAGTGCTCGGTCCCTTACTCTCTCCACTAAAGTGTTTAACAGGGTGTGTAAAGATGTCCTGAAACAAACTGAACGCGAGCAGCCCATGTTTAACTCATTGTGTGTGGTGTCACTTCAGGGGGAATAAAGAACATTAAAAATGCAGGATATGGGCCCATTAATGTCAAACCTCACTCGAGGTGTGTGTGGAGAGAACGCTGTGTGTGTGTGTTAGGTGTGAGTGTGTGTAACAGGGTTAGTGAGGGATGCTCCTCGTTTGTCCTTGTGTTGGACAGATCGTGTTCTCAGCGGGACGGCGTGTCACACCACCACCCCCTAGTGAGCAGCAGTTCCCATTACCCGTTTCTGTGCAGGTGTGAAAAACGTGGACAAGTGTAGGTTCTCTGGTTCCTTTGCTCCAGGCTTCTCACTGAGCTCCACGGACTGAATGGGCCCAAACTGGCTGAACAACTCCTTCACCACACTCTGAACACACACACAGAGCAAACATTAACACTCGGATGGGAAAGGACAGCAAACTGCAGCCTGTTTAAGTCAATAGTAAAATTAAACAATGGATTATAAACATCCTGATCTGAGCGTCTGTATCTCCTCTGAACCATAAAGTGGCCTAATTAAGGGCAGGGGAACCACTGCTCATGGCTGCATGTGGGTGGGTGGTGTACAGGGACTGGGAAGGGGGTCAGGAACAGGACACGGGTCAGGCCCGAGATAGGAACATGGATCAGGATCGGGACGGGGATCAGGGTCAGGACTGGGACGGGGATCGGGGTCAGGACTGGGACAGGGATCGTGACGGGGATCAGGATCAGGACGGGGGTCAGGGATCAGGACTGGGATAGAGATCGGGCGGGGATCAGGACTGGGTCAGGGATCAGGACTAGGACAGGGATTGGGACGGGGATCGGGATCGGGGTGTGGAACGGGGGAACATGCTGAGCTCCTAGTCCAGTGTACCTGCGAGCAGTATGGAGGGATGTTGAGCACAAAAAGTGTCTTGTCCTGCGGCCTGTTGACGCTTCTTTCTGCTCGAACCCGGTGCTCCTTCACACACAGCTGGTGCTGCGCAGAACTTTTAGCATGGAACTTTAGAGACAAAACTACAACAAACACAAAAACAAACAACATACATGTATTATATACAGACAACTTTATTATATATACACATACACATATGTAATACATACATATATTATATGTATATGTACACGTATTATATAGATAGCTTTATTATATATACACACACAAACACACAGACCTGTTCCTGCCCCCCCCGTTCCCGTTCCAAAACACGGCGGAGCATGAGCAGGCAGGTACGCCTAGTGTGCAGTGACCCCACCGGCGAGCATTAAGTTTGTGCAGTTTGACCTTAGTTTACCTGTAAAACCTCCTGGAATCACACGAGGGCCGCTCTCACGCTTCTCCTTGGACGTCGCCATAGTCTCTGTGTGCGCCCCAAACCGGAAGTGGCTGGGAGTTGTAGTTTTTACCGTCAGCTGTAGTTCAAACCGAAGATTTGTTTTAAACAAAGCGGAAAGCGTATTATTATTATTATTAGTCTCAGATTAAAAACAACAATAACAACACCAACAATAATAATAATATAATCATCATCATAATCATCACCATTATTATTATTATTATCATCATCATCATCACAGCCGGCTGCAGTATGCAAATGAGCCTTTAATCAATCACAGCTAGGTGTTCTGATTTATCAAGGTCTTCATGTAACCCAACAAAGGTCTAATTATTTTAATCGTTAACTGCTAAAGATGTTTGGGAATCAGTGCATGAATGCACTGGGCTACATTTCTGTAACCAGAAAAAGGAGACGTATTTAAACGTGTTGGTTTTGTGACATCACAAAAACTATTAATTGAAAACGGGCTGTTTTTGTAGCTTTTATTTCATACAAGGACTGTATGAACGGGGAGGTAGGCCATTTGAAACAATTTCCACAGACTTTTTTAACCCTATAAAGTGATGGCTATGGCCCTTTCTCCTGCTCTTCTCACAGCCACAACATGTAGCAATAAAACCATAATACTGACATGATACTCGCAGATGTAATCTTCATGTTTCTCTGACTCGTCTAACCTAAATATTGATTCCTCCTTTTTTTGGAACCTGTTAAACAAGAACGATTTCCACCTTAATTCCACGGCTAAGATATAAACAAAGTGATTCTAAAGTTCATCAACACAAAGAGAGAGAAAATGTCACAGTGCTCCAGAATGTGTGCTGTTATTATTCACTATCAAATCCCAGTTAAGCTCCACATGTTGATCCTGGTAAATCTGAACCAAATTTTGGCTCATAACGTCTCATGTATGAGAAGGCACAATCATAACTGTTTGAGTAACTTTGTGAGATTTTATAGGCAGGGGTCTGGTTCCATTCACCTCCACTGTGAACAGTTCTGACTCGCTGACTTTCACACCAAACCCATTCTGAACATCTGTTCACACCTTTCTGGTTTCTTGATGACGGTTCTCTGTAAAGTGGCTGTGTTTCTCCCAGGGTTGAGCTTGGGTGGGGTGCGTTAAAGCCTTAGATCTAACTGTTCTGCAACGTGCTTCATTCAAACACGCCCCAGGACGTGGAACCGCAGGAATGGAGTAAATAATGACATCACACAATTCTGTATAAAGCATAAGATTTACTGCAGAAAAAAACAAAAACATTCCAGAAGAGTGGCGCACCCAAACCGCTGGTACACACTCTGAGCAAAAACACACACGACGCAGAAACTGAGACAACTAACAGAGTCTAAAAAGAGGCTTCATACACAGCCTGTACATCCGTCAGCTTACATAACCGCACATGTGTCTGTGTGTGTCATTTTCTTAGTGGCTGGGTATTAAAATGTTAAAAGAAAAACACACACTTGCAGCTTTTTGGTGGAGATGCACTGTCCAAGTGTGTGTGCACGCGCCCGCTCTTACAGCCAAGTGTGAGAATGTGTTTCAAATCAAAGAGTGTAACTGTGTGTGTGTGTGTGTGTATGTGTGTGTTAGATTTTGATGCGGAAGGCTGTAGGGTGGGGTGTAGCAGGCTCTGTGGTTGCTGTGCTCTGATTGGACGATTTGAACAGAGCCTTCAGGATGGTCTGTGGGTCGACCTCAGCCTGGGTGGAGCTGGAGCGACCGCGGGACAGAGATGCCGGAAGACCATCCTTCTTACTGCTGCCCCCAGCTGTGCCCCCCACAGGAGAATCACTCAGCCTCCTAACACACAGGGACAAAGATATTTTTACACACACACACACACACACACACACAGTAAATTATTCACATTATTTAATCTCTTTGTGTAATTTATTCTAACCATGTACAGTACTGTGCAAAAGTCTTGAGTCCTCCCTCATTTCTTCACATTTGGTCTTGAATGACCTTGTTGGCACACTTGGTGCACAAAGACCAGGTCAACCCACTTTAACTCCTTCTTCTTAATAAAGCGACATGCGACTGGAACGAGCAGAACTTCAGTTTTATGATGATTTTTGTTGCGATCTTTGATTTTAACCCTCTAAACCAAAACAGGATCCTACAGTACTAAATCATGCCCACACAGCGATGCTCCACTGACTTACATCAGCCCACAGGAGGGCCACTCAGCAGCAGGGTGTGGGTGTGTGACTCTTCCATGTAACTTATTTCATGCATTTGTATAAGTAACCTCATTTTCCTGACCCTAATTACTTAAGTAAAAGTACAAATCTCCTGCTAAATATGTACTCAAGTAAAAGTAGAAGTGCTACATCAACAATCTTACTTAAGTGAAAGTACTAAGTACTTACTTTAAAATTTACTTTAACCTGTTAACCCTCCTACAATTTTTCCCCGACTGCTGTACCCAAATTCAAAAGCTCACAGCTCCCTCATGCTTT
>JBBPCY010094268.1:0-21868 GCA_037974405.1 Brachyalestes nurse
GTGTGTGTGTGTGTGTGTGTGTGTGTATGTGTGTATGTGTGTATGTGTGTGTGTGTGTGTGTGTGTGTGTGTGTGTGTGTGTGTATGTGAGTGTGAGTGTGTGTGTGTGTGTGTATGTGTGTGTGTATGTGTGTATGTGTGTGTGTTACAGCACTGACAGTAGGAGTGTGTGTTGTCTGTGTGTGCATGTGTGTGTGTGTGTGTGTGTGTGTGTGTGTGTGTGTGTGTGTGTGTGTGTGTGTGTGTGCGCGCGCATGTGTTCCTACAGGTACTCTGGGGCCACATGCGGGCTGGCTCTGGTCTTCGTCTTCCCCTCACTCATTCACATGATGTCCCTGAGACGACGTGGGGAGTTACGCTGGCCCTCTGCTTGCTTCCACAGTCTTCTGATTCTGTTGGGGGTCGCCAACCTCCTGGGCCAGTTCTTCATGTAGCAACCTCTTTTCATGTAGTTTTTTTTATGTAGTTATCTTCTCTAGCGTACTGTTTCTCTCACTCTCACACTCCCTCTGTGTAAAGAGGCTGGTTCCACTTGGTTCTGGGTTTGTACATTAGGTGGCAGTTCTGATATTTGACAGGGGTGTTAGTTTTGTTATTTACTGAAGGTGGTAATATATGGTCTGTTGAAGTTTTGTAGGTGGCGGATGAAGGGAGAAAGCACTTCTTCAGGTGCATTTAAAAGCAATTAAGCTCTGACCTGGACCTAAGTGAGGCTAGTTTGGCACAAAGAGATCACCTTCCTTCAAACTTAGCTACTCGGTCCAAAAGAATATACTGGGAACATGTTACTGACCAATCCCAACTATTACAACAGAGGTGTCAGCTGTGTGTCGACTTAGACTAGATGTCCTGAGTGTACGGCCTCAAAAATAAGTGGTTTTTACATAAAATCGCATGGTGTGTATGAAATGAAATTACGAAAAGTCAAAATGAAAGCGTTTTTGTGGACTGTAAATGTTCAGACCTTTCATAACTTTGTCACCTTGCCATTTTTTTGGACTTTTGGACCATTTCACAGGCAATTTCATTCGAGAGTGTACTGAATATCATGTGACTGAAATATATAATTGTGTTAAGCTACCATCTAAGCTCTCTGGAGCTGCTGGATGGGGATGTGAGCAAGTGTTTTATAGTCATAATTAATCTTAATGTATTAATGAAAGGGATAATAAAGGGATATTGCAGCATCTCTGTAAGACAAACAGACCGTCAGAACTGTGATTCTTTAGTGTGTGCTGATCTTGCTAGTCTCTTGATGTACTTTTGACCTCATGCGTGACCGACCGCTTTGATTCTTATCTGTTAAAGCTATAGAAAGCCATCAGTATATTATAGCTTGCAGGGCTTAAATTTGCACACCATGTGAACCCCACATGGAGGTTAATGTTTAAATTGCTTTAAAAGTTGTATATAGATTTTTGTTTGGCAAACACTGTATGCCTTTGTAAAGTCTTTTAATAAATATTGAGCTTTATCAGTTATTTTTGTCTTTCGATTTTCTTTCAAACCAAAATTATTATTATTATTTTTTTAAGTCTGACCGAAAACCGGGATGAAGTAATACAATCGAGGTCTCATTTTCATTTTGTGTCAAGTTTAAATGTTGTCATGGAGGGTTTCTAAACTGGCTGAAGGTTTTCTTTGAGTGTTTGGGGTGGGGGGGTGTAGTGATAAAAGATTACAAGAAAATTTTTATGAAGAATTCGGTCTCTTAAATAAGAATCGGAAGAATCCTGATTAATATGACCAGGGATAAGAAGGTCAAATGTCCCATTTTGAGCTGAGATTGACTTTAATTTCATTTTTTTATGCCGTACAAGGCATTTTACTTACATTTACATTTAAGGGTTAAATGCTCTAAAGCAGCTTTTCAGGTAGCACTCACAGGTCACAGTCTTGCATGTCCTTGCTGTAAACAGTTCCTGATAGTAATTTCTCTTCCCACCCAAAGTGCATTATGCTTTGTTTCAGTGCAGACAAAAGAGCATTCATTAGTGTTTGCATAATTCATTTGCTTTAGACTGAACAGATGCTATTTAGAGGAAGTAAGCCTATAGTAAATGATATGCTACAATTTTATTACTGATGACTTTTAATAATTGATTAACCTGGATGCCTCTGGCTGGCTTATGGTAAAAAAAAATGGGAACATTGTGTCAATACTCCTTTTTTATTATTTAACTGTTCCAACAACATGAACACATGACTATATTACTAGTTAGAATGAATCAGACTAATGGATAGGTGTAGAATACTGCATAATAAGACCTTCACAATGTGGCCCGTTATCATAAAGTGCACTTGGGTGACTTCAGCAATCTGTCCAGGCATTTCAGTATAGAAGAAAGAAATGGTTTTGTCTTGCAGATTTGCTTAGATTGTGTTTCATTACATCAGCATGATAACTGTTGGATCTGCAAATGCAGCATGACAAAAAAAAAAAACGCAGGTTTGTTCAGTCTATGGTCCTTCAAGCTCTCCAGTTAGAGCAACAGAAAATCCTGTGAAAAAAATGAGGAAAGCCAGATAAGTTTTGATAACCATGAGGTGCCTCTGATGTGTTCATTCCCTGTACACTTCTGAGCTGTAGTGGCTGGAGCTCAGGTGAGGAGTTCAGCGTAGTCCAAAGTGCCAGGGATCTGTCCGCAGGCATGGAGCAGCCGCTCCCCTCCAGATGAGGTTAAAGGCTCCCCCTAGTGATAGAATTTACAAAAACACTTTAGACAGCTTCTATTTTTCTTTTTGTTTCAAAAAGGTACAGAATTGTAAATCTGAAGGTTTTGCTCTTTCAAGCTAGATTGGCATTCAAAGCCACTGTATTAAGGACTGAATGTTTACACAGAACTGTACACAAACTTAATTCTGTGTGCAACATTATTAAAAGCCACTATACATAGTACTATTGTGTTGCTTGGCAAACATCACCTACTGTTAAAGAATCATGTTACCTGGCGGATGTAGTGCTTCTTGTAGATTAAATTATTTGAATGTTGTTTATCACTGTATTTGGTTGCCGTGTTATAAAACCAGTAAGCCGCTCAAGCTAACAGCTCTTAACCATAGAAAAATCAGGCTAAGGCACGGCCTCTTATAGCATATTGCTTTGGTTTACTGAACACTGTCATCAGCCTATCTTTGTCAGTGTGGGGATTCAGAGAATGATCTACTACCTCATGATACTCCACCAGTTCTATCAGAGAAGAGAACTTGATCTGGTCTCCTAGCAGCATGTAGCAGTTGTCCGTGGCATCAATGAGGAAATGTTTGAATCCTTCTTGGCCTCGGTAGGACAGAACATATCCAAAGATCCTCTCACTGACACGGACCAAGAAATTTCCAGGGCTGCCCGTGCTCAACAAATCCTCCGCGTCCTCACGGGAAATTATACCTACAGAGGTGAAAAGCTGTCCATTACAGGTCTTTTTCATTGCCATTGCAGAACACGTGCATGTAATTAATGCAGAGTAATTGTTGTATGATTGTTTTCGGGTTGTTTTTGTTATGAGACAAAAGCCATCACAAATGAAAGGATATTTGAAGGGCCTGCGATACCCATATAAGAACTGAGTACAGGGCTCCCCCCTTGCCGAGAGTCCGGTAAAAGCTGTTAAGGGAGCAGCCGGGACTCCAAAAGCTGCGACAGCGGCCAGAGAACTGCTTTTGGAATTATGTCTTTTATTTGAATAAATCTCTGTTGTACACCCGTACTGGTGTGTGTGTGTGTGTGTGTGTGTGTGTGTGTGTGTATGTGTGTATTCCTGAGTGTGGGTTTAGGCTTCCCGGTCTGTGGGGATTGGCCATTCCCCGGGTCATGCACCTGTTTCTCTCTATATATACATGCATATACAGCTTCGGAAAAAAATAAGAGACCACTGCAATTTATTTTGAAATCAGGATCTCTACCATTCCATGCCAGTGTCTGTTAAATTCCTACACAAGCACCTCATTCTACTTCATGAGGTACTGGTGAGTGATCACCTTTTTTAAGTGATCACCATCTTTTTTAAGGAGGAAAAGTATAAGAACTGCTGTAATCAACACTCTCCTCTAGCAATGTGACCAGTTGGACAGCAAAACACTACTAGAAGTACGTCAAAGGTATTTTTTTTGTTATTTTGTTCTTTGTTCTTTGAATTATTCAAGTTCTGGTAACACTGCATCATTTCTCTTATATTGATGTTTTGTCATTTCCTTTAAAATGATGCTTTAAACAACAATTTATTCATTTGGAAATCTGAAGAAATATTGACAGCAGTTTTTAAAAACTATGACAAAGCTGTTCAGTTCAAAACCTGAGAAACACTTCTGCAGTGGTCTATTTTTTTCCAGAGCTGTATATATGCATGCATGCATAAGTTATACAAGTCCATATCACTAACATTAATAATCCAGGGTATAAAGAAAACAGAACTAGCCAGCACAGGTTCTTCCTTAAATAATGTGTAATTCCTATGTTATATGACTCTGGAGAGAGGAGTTATTAGCCTAAAAAGTAACAGACTTGCACGCTGTGTACTCACCATGGAACCAGGTTGCAACGCGGCTCTGGTCCTGCTGGAAACAAACTCCGAGGGGCAATTGCTCATCCTTGAACCAGCGGATAATTTCCTCACGGCTGGAGGATGACACTGAGCGACGCATACGTGGTCTCCTGTCGGTCAATATAGGAGAAAAGTGGGTCATGTAGAGAAGCATCAGGAAGGCTTGCTATTGACTGCTGCTATCATTCCAGAACGTCTGGTGACATCAGCAATAGTACATCCTTCAAGTCTCAACCCCAGAGAGCAATGAAGGGTAAAACAGATGGGCAGTTCAGATAAGATCTGAGATATGAGATGTCTTAACTTGCGACATTCGTCTTGCATTCTTACAAAGCCAGTTGTTCCGACCCTGGACGTGCCAATCTAGCTGCTTCTGTTCAAGCCCTGCCCAAGAGATTTTGTTAAGGTCTCCAAAATCTAAAAAACTGATGAAAAAGTCAGAACAATGTCTGTTTGATTCTGTTGTTGCAAATGTTGTTGCAAGTGTCAGTGCCTTCACTTACTGCAGCTACTTTAATGGGCTTGGAACTCTTTATACAACGATCTTAGATTTACATTTTTAATTATTCACTAAAAAGGTCATACGTTTGAGCCCACTGTTTGATTAAAAAAAAAAAGTGATACGCTGCTCTTTGAACATTTTATTACAATAAAATAGGAATGTTGAAATGTAACTGACAACTTTTAAAGTGTGATGTAACAATATACATTGCATGTGCAGTTTAATGAATGCAATACCTAGTGTTTCATCAAAATAACCACGCCTTGCCTTTATCACAGCAGCACAGATTCACAATGTTATTTCCAGTAATTCCCAGCACCTTTTCAAGCACGCCAACAGTTCTGTCTCATTTGCTGGACGCTTATTTCAAACTTGGTGGTCCAGCTCAATGGAAGAAAGATCTGTAGACTGGGGAGGCCAAGGCATCACTTTCAAAACGTTTTGCTTCCCTTTGGGCTTGATATAATTTTGGCACAGTTTATAAGAATGCTCGGGATCATTAACAAGTTTTGTCGAATTATACGTAAACCAGAAGGAATTGTGTGATGGCAAAGAACTGATAAACTGCTGATGCTTTTCTTTTTCCATGACCCAACACAAAGTAAGTGTTAATACACTGAAGACAGACCTGTTATGGTCAACTTCAAAACCAACAGTTTGAGCCTTTGTGGTTAAATAATGTGTTACTACAGACCATAAAATATTGAAAACCAATTGGTTTCTTTTGTTTTATGTATTTCTAATGTTTTCTTGTAATACAATACTGAAAAAGCAGTGTATAACTATTATAATTTTTTTAATCTAAGGATGGTAATCCAAACTTCTGGCCTGTAGTGTATGTTCCCTACCACATAGACCGCAAGGGGAATAAATGCATCCCAGCTACACAAATGTTTGAGGAGAGATTTTATGTTGACAGGCAACTAATCATGCACTGTCACATATAATTATTAATTATTCATTAAAAATAATGAGGCCATTAAGGATATTGCAGCTAATGTGCTTTGCTTTTTCTAACATTCAAAAGAATTTGCTAACTGTTCTAGCCCTAAAGTTCCAGCAATTTTCTGCTGCATTTGTAGTTTGTGATTGATTACCATAGACAATAATTGCCCTGTGCTTAGTGAAAGAACCGTATACCACAATAGTCATGCACTGATGTTCATGGCAACTGATTGTATACTACAAACCCAACAGGCAAATTAGGTTAGAAACACTGGTGTAGTCCTTAAACATTCAATAAACTCAACTAGTTCAACCTTTTTCATCATATTTTTTTGATTATAATAACAAGCAACCGTATGAACTGACTTGTCAATGGGATCACTAGTGACGGTGAGGTTCCTGGGCTTGGGTTTGGGGGCTGGTTCAGATTTCTCTCGTCCAAAAGCCTTCATTATAGCTGACACTTTTCCCCTCTCCAGAGCCTTTACTGAACGCCTGCGGTGGTCCTCCCTCGTCTGTTTGGCCAAAGAACGTCTGCGGAGGTCAGCCGCTTTGGATTTCCGCACTGAAACACACCCAGACACAACACCACACCCTTGAACAAACTCATTTGCCTCACTTTAGCATTAGCATCAGCTAATTCTAGCAACCTGTTCTAAACCCTGTTGTTTTGTTATCAGGGGAATTGATTGTACGCAAAAGCTCGTCTAATATTAAGATAGTACTTCACTGGCACTATGGCCAGCTGGTGGCCAAGTGGTTAGGGAGTTCACTCTGAGATTAGAAGGTTGTGGGTTCGAATCCCTGGACTGATAGCATCATCACTGAGGTACCCTTGAGCAAGGTGCCGTCTCCACATAACAGCTCCCCGGGCACCACTCATTGGTGGCAGCCCACTGCCTCACTCGGTGAATGGCTTAAATGCAGAGAAAGAATTTACACTATGTGCTGTTGTGTGTTCACGCATGACTATAAGGAGCCACCCATCTCACTGTTCGGCTAATTATAGAAAGAAGTTGCACTGATGCATTCAGTAGCAGTGGCACGATACTTCTGGATGGGCACAACACATCTGAGAGTGGGCAAAACCTTGAATTACACTCTCGGTACAATGTAAAAAGTAATTAAACCTTAACTGTAAGGGGGCTTCTGTTCATAGGACATAATAGGGTAAAATGATTCTGCTGTCTTCAGTTTTAATACGTCATGATCAGTATAATAGACCTGTAGTTGTATTTGTGTAATATTAGCTGCTGGGTTAAGTTTGTGCTTTAAATTAACTGTGTTTATTTATGAATATAGGCCCAACAGACCAATAATATCTCTGCCACTCAATGTATTGTGATTCACTGTAACTGATTTTGGAACTTTAAAATGGATTATAATAAAAGTCAAGTAGGTATGTATTCATTGTTGTATTGTTTTGTGTATACCCCATTGCAGTGTATGGTTCTATTTGCATTATTAATATAGAAAAATAATACAGAGTTTAACTAAATTAACTGAATGATTGTCAGGTAAGGATTAAAACCCTTGTGACAATTTTCTTACAGGTATCCTGCCAGGCTTTGTCCTCCTTGTCATGGCCTTTCCCTTTGAGGTCCCTCTGCTTCAGGTCCATATAGATCTGTTGTTCTCTCTCCTCCTTCAGCCTCCTCACCTCCTCCTCAGCCTTCTTCCTCTCCTCCGCCTCTCGCTTCTGCATAAAGCATGTGATACAAATGGTCAGTGGCCGGTGTTGTTTGGAAATGTGTGCGAGATGAAAGTCCTCAGTACTGAATATGATGCTGAATATCCTCAGTATACAATTTAGCTGTTCATTACAATACTTGTTAACATGTCAATTTAATTTTCATTATTTATTTTACTGCTGTGCTTTATACAGTAGACAGTGGCCTCTAAATATTTATTGAAGATGCTCAGTCAAGGTACCTCTTTTCAGTTGGCCTACATAACTCATTTAAATTCAAATGTGCACCACCACTTATCATTAGGTTGATTGGGATTTTTGTCAAGGTTCTGTTGAGCTTGTCCAAATAAAACGTAGTTGAGAAAGAACACATTTGTAAGGAGAGCACGGAAAGGTTCGTTCAACTCTGTATGGGAATTTTTTACTTTATTTCCGTCTCTTGTTTTGTTATGTTATGCTGAAAGAAATCTTCAAGGGAGGAGAATAAAACAATAATAAAACAATAAAGAGATTCTCTTTACAATATCTAGTCACCAAGCAGCTTCAGCCAGGTCTGATGTGAAGGTGTAAGCTGAGAGTGGATTTGATTGCTGTACTGAGGTCATTTAGTTCAGAATACCTTCAGCTCCTCCTGTCTGCTCTGTTCCAAGGCAGCTGCCTTTAGGGCCTCCTCCTGCTTCCTGGCTGCCTCCTCTTGCTCCAAATACAAACCGGAGAAGCGCTTCTCCAGTTCGGCCTCTTTCTTAGCTCTGCGCACAGTCAGAAAGTCAGGGTTACATATCCAGCTAGAATTTTTTGATTTTATGATACAGATTTTTGACAGCAGTCAGGATCTGCTTTTAACAGGAGTTCGTAAGTGCCACTGTTGGAATGTCTGTAATAATATGGTTGTTAAATGTCATCCTCATTACAAGACGGCAGTACCAGATATCACCCTTCAAGTCAACGCTGAAGATAAAAGAAATTCCATGACTTCATCAAGCCTGCATACCTTTTATTGTCAGTGCAAATCTCAAGAATGCGGGCAGACTCTTTCTGAGAACAAACCCAGTGCTCTGCAGCTTTAACACAATGGATTAAACAGCTATTGGTGATTTGATGGCTGTAATGGAATAATTTTAAAGTGCTATTATGGCGCAATCATAGCAAACACAGGATTGGCATTTTCCATCTCAGCCAAGCAAACCGGCAGCGTAAGCTGCAACTGCGAATGTGTGCTCCACCGGGAGCGCCCTGTGTCAATAGTCTGAGATTACGCTGGGGAATATTTAACCAAAGCGCGTAAGAAAAGCCCACAAGGACAATTAGTGATTAACTGGGAACTTTACAGAGGGCCACTCCATATGCTGAAACCTGGAGATAGAGTTCACTTCTGCACAGCTAAGCTGGTGGTTATGAGGTGTCTTTGAAGAACAAGCTAACAGACCTGATAACACATCTTAACATGTGGAAGTGTGTAATCCACTGGTGGCTTTGTGTTTTAGGGAGTGGCCTACATAATCACATAGTGAATGGAAGAAGAATTAACTCCTTCATAGACACAATCCGTCTGTGAACACATTTCTATAAATAATGACTACTTTAATACATGTACACACATTGATAAATTATTGCTATCATGAAAAAAACAAGGGATGTAATATTAAATATTAATGGGGTGAGTGCAATGGCCAAGGAAAACATGAAATGTGTGTCTCTGCTTGCATCATACCAGCGTAGGGGAACTATTTCCTCTGAACACACCTGAGTTCCTCTGCCTCCTTCTGGGCCTGCAGCGCTGCTCTCTCTGCCATGATCTCGTCACAGATCTGGTTGTAAGGCTTGTCATCAGGGTGCTCTCCCATCACCCACACCCACACATCACTGTCCGGAGCCTTCAAAAACGACACAGTCTTCTTTGACACTGAGGGTCCACACACACAAAGAGGAAGGTCTGTCACATCATAATGCTGACAATTAACTACTCTTTACATACATGCAACTAATGACTATTCATTTGTATGCAGCTAACAAAGAACAATTTAAAAGTCAACAATTACACAGAATCCTTTAGTCAATCAAGCCAAGGTTATATGCTTCTTTTGAAAGTCGCAAAATGAGCAAAAAACACTTAATAGAAGTAACGACTTAGCGAACAAGTAAAATATATCTGGTGTTATCCTGTAAAGGTGCATCAACTGAAATGACGTCACAGTGAATGTGTTTCCAGTTTTCTTAATTTACATTTGTTTGTCTCATCCCAACTGATGAAAACACTACATTTTACATGCTTGACATTGTGACACAATCTAACAGTTGATTACAGTCAGAATAAATCATTGCAATCAGGTAATTATGCAACCATGGAGTCCTACACAAAAAGTAGCATATAGTGCTCATGTGTATGGAATTATAAGGCCCTAAACCTAATTCTACCCTGAACCCCACTAACTAAAATTAAATGTATTTCATATTTCAGTCTAGTCAAAAAAATATATATAAAAAAATAGCTGTATCAGCAAGTCCTCTGATTTTGGTGAAACAAACATAGAAGACCACATACAGGTCCCGAACTCAGGGAGTGAGTACCATACTATTTTTCATAAAAGCTCTTATGTTCTCACTCTCTCAGACAGCACAAAGCCTTCTGTGCAAGAACACAATAAAAGCTAAGTAGCCTTTGTTTGTTCTAACTGTGACTCACTGGAAGCAGTTTTCCATCACATTACCTTCAGAAACACATTCAGTGCTGTTCCTCAACTCACTTTTTTCAGCACATACTATACAGCCGGTGGATTTTGACTGAGAAAGTTTTGTATCACAGGAGAAGGGTAGGTGTGTCGTTCTGAGACAGTGGTTACACTATTTGGCAAAACACTTAAGTGTTTTGGGGAGCAAATGTTAAATGTATAATGTATAATGATACATGTATCCCCTTCAATTCCCAGACTTTATAACATCCTAATGTTTATTATGCAGTAGCCATGATGTGAAATAGCAACAGAGGGTCACCTTTCTTTGTTTTCACTCTTCCAGCCTCCTCCTTCTCAAGCCGTACTTCTCTCTCTTTCCACCGCCGGACCTGCTCTTCTCGCATTTTAAAGAAAAGCACCTGTTTCTGTTCCTCGTTCAGCTCAGCCAGCAGCTCCGGCTCAATGTACATGTCCTTCAAAATCTGCTGCAGCATGGTTACAGTCCTGAGTCTCTTTGTCACCGTCAGAAAAAGTGGCAGCGGAGTCCAGCAAATTGAAAGCCACAGACAGAGCAATTCAACGCCTTCTCACTGATCCAGTACCATCACTGTGTCGAAAACAATTGCATAAAAATAACATGTGTCAGTGCATTTGGCTCATGATTTACATGAGCTGGCAGCTGTAGTGAAACAACATCAATAATATCAAGAGTGGGGCTGTTGATATCAATTATATCAGTAATGAAGTAATCTACTGATTATTTGAACAGTTATTAGTTTTATTTTAAAGGTGAATGCCACTTCTTTTATACAGAAAACAACCATGTACCAGGCCTGAAAGCAAATTGGCTCTGAAATATTATAATATAATGTAATACAATAGAAGAAAAATAAGAAATCCTTGGAATTAAGTACAAAGATATGAAACAAATGGACAACAATAATTAACAGTGTTCAAAATCAATTTGATGGCTGACTAGGTTATAAAAAGCCTGTCCATTTCTTTAAAAGACTGAGGCATGAGTCTCACTCAAAGTGAAATATAAGTTCATTTGGCTGGCCCTAGTTTTCAGTCAGTGTAAGTCAGTGTAGCTGAGGGCCTGAGAATAAATCTGAAAACTAAGATAACAGGCAAGCTAACCTGTTTCGATAATTAATACGGACTGTAAAATATTACAATAGAATGATGCAAATGGGTGTCAAACTCTGAAATAACTCATAACTGAAATGATGATATAAACATGTCTAAAACTGTAAAAAGAAAAGTACATATTGAACTTACTTTAATATCATCTGTGCAATCTTGGTAAGCAGAAATCCATTCAGACAGCTGACTCTTTATCTAATTATTTGTTTATATGAACACTCCGATGTTGAACTCGCATGTAGAGTTAAATGCGACTCTAGTGCTAACAGCTCCCCTGGTGGTGAATGTTCAGGTTGATGAGTATGGCTTTAGAATTACTTGCAGACATCCTGTTTAACATTCAAACTGAGAACGAATCACCAAGCTGATTCAGCGGCAACTTTCATATTAATCAGTGCATTTTTAAATCAAGTAATAGCTTATAAGCTTGACATTTTTACTCACCACTATATTATACAGCTAGTCAAATCTGTTTCACTGAGATGGTGAAGATCTGTCAGACTGTTTTCAAGTCAAGTCTTACCTATAGCCTACTTCCTCATTCCAGAAAGTCACTGATGTCAGATAGCCATGTGCAGTGACAGGAAATATTCACAAAATCTACCCTTAACTTCCCTGTAAAACAAAACTGATATTGCACTCACTGTAAAAAAAAAGCTTTAACATAAAGTTACTAACCAGACTATCTCATTTTTTATGTTTATGTATGTATTATTCTACCACAGCAGTGCAATGTTCTTATCATTATCATTATGTACAATATCTTGTGACGTTTCCTAAATGGGTGCTGAATCACTTAATTATTTTATATGCAAAAGTCTTCATGAGCAATATTACTATTTAGGTCAATATTGCTTTTTCATTTCTTAATATTACTAATGATTTTCTAATGAGTGCAATAACTTACTCCAAACTACTATTTGTATTGACAGTTTTTCACTACATATATATAGTTTTATTGTGTATATATAGTATTTATACCAAACAATTCTGTATGTAGCATAGGGTATTCATATTGAGCTTTTTTTCTTTCTACAGATTTTTATTTAGACTTTATTTAGACCTTATATTATGTTGTTACTGTCTCTGTGTTTTGTCGCAGTCATTACATAAGCAATTTTCTCCGGGATCAATAAAGTTTTCTGATTCTAATTCATAACATATATGCCAATCAGTCATCAGTTTAAAACCACCAGCCTAATACTGTGCAGGTTCCCCCTGTGCCACCCAAAGATCTCCGGTGTCCTGTCATTCACGAGTTTCCATGGATTGGACTAGTTTGTCCAGTAGGCCTACAGTGCAGTGTCTCACAGATGCATGATCTGATTGACATCTGGAGAATGTGGGTACCAAGAACTCCATGTTCTTGAAACCATTCTTGAACATTTACGTTAGGGAGCATTCACCTCATAAAAGAGGCCACTGCAATTAGGGAATATTTTAGGCAGGTGGTTCATGTCAAAGTAACATTTACATGAATGCAGGTCTCAAGGTCTCCCAGCAGAACACTGTCATGAGAATCACACTACTTCTTCTTTCTATAGTGCATCCTGGCATCATTTCTTTCAAGGTAAACAACACATACACACCTGATGGTCCACATGATGTATAAGAACACGTGATTCATCAGACCAAGTCACATTTCCATTGTTCCATTGTCCAGGTCTGATGGGTACTCTGACTAGTCTGCAGCCATGGAGCCCCATACACAGCCAGCTGTGATGCACTTTGTGTTCTCACACCTTTCTATCAAAGCCAGCATGAACTTTTTCAGCAATCTGTGCTACAGTAGCTTATCTGTGGGATCGGACCAGACTAGTGTCTGCTCCCCACACCTATCAGTGATCCTTAGGTTCCCATGACCTTGTCTCTGATTGACCAGTTGAACACCAGTTGACCCATTATAACAAGTTAATCAATGTACTTCACTTTTTTGTCAGTGTTTTAATGTTGTGGATGATCAGTGCACATATGTATTTATGCTTATCATATTATGCAGACTGTGTGTGTTTGTTTTTTAACACCTTAAAACTTTGTGCTTTTCAAAACTATTTCTGAAATTATGAGCCGCAATTCCTTTTTAAGCACTTGCACTGCTCTCTGTGGAGTCCAAAGATGTGCACGTACGTATTAATACCATATCATTTCTTGTCATAAAGTGCATTTAGGGTGTTCAGCTGGTGGATACCTCTGAAATAAAATGTTTCTGTAGGATACTGCAACAAGTACCAATACAACTACATATATTATAAAACAATGTCAAACCACAACTCGCACACAAACTCATACACGCACTTACCTATTTGAGAACGTGTGTTGGTAAGCCACATATCTGGAAAAGGCAGGCTCCAACACGTTTCATGGTGGCTGTTATTGAATACAGCAAACTATTCCTAGAAAGAAAAGCCAAATGCGAGCTTGTCGTGTCTATTTTCTTCCCAAACTTGGCCAATTCCGGAGAAAGTTAAAAAAAACCCATAATTTCCCCAAACACAAGCGTAACTGTGGTCCTGTGTGAGGTGGTAAAGAAGCTGTGGAAGGAATGGCAGGCAAAAGTAGCTCTGCCTGTATAAAGATTAGTCCTGCTCCATTCTTGAGCAGATTTTCATGAGAGGCGTTGTTTTGTTTTTAATCCCGCCCATATTCCGACAGACTCCGCCCCCTGCACTGAACAGCCTGCGAAGTCTGTCGACCTGCACTGTGATTGGCTTTTCTGGCAAAAGGAGGCGGGGATTTTCAGAGTACCGGTTGTCCACAAAAACACTAGTTTTAAAAGTGCAGTTCTGCAGATTTATTAATAATAATGCGCACATAAATCAATAGCTTTGCTATGAAATGTTTGCTGTGAAATGTGTCATTTTACACAAATCTGCCGAGTCAATAAATCATAATGGTGACAGGTACCAGACATCCAAAGTGTCTAAATATTGGAACACACCTCTTCATTATTGAATTTACATGGCCCCTTACTTCCAGTGAAGGACAATCTTAATGCTTCAGAATTCCGAGACATTTTGGAGTTTGAGGAAGAACCTTTTCTATTCCAGCATGACTGTGCCTCAGTGCACAAAACAAGCTCCATAAAGACATGACTGGATGAGTTTGGTGTGGAAGAACTTGACTGGCCCACACAGAGTCCTGACCTCAACCCCATCCAACACCTTTGGGATGAACTGGAACGGAGATTGTGAGGCAGGACATCAGTGCCTGACCTCATAAATGCTCTACAGAATGAACGGGCACAAATTCTCTCAGAAAACAAACTGTGCTGCAAAGGGGTGACCAACTCCATATTAAGTAAAGTGTCAGGGACGTTACCTTGCTCAAGGGTACCTCAGTGGTGCCACTAGCAGTCCTGGAATTTGAACCCATTATCTTCTGATCACAGGGGCAACGCCCTAAGCACTAAGCCACTAGCTGCCCCAGATAAGCAGAGGGTGTGTGGATTTTGCCAGTCACCTTATTACGACCCTTGAATGTCAGAATGTTATTCTCAGTTGGTGCATCCAACAATGTTATATTCTCCACTGTTACATCCAGTAAATTCTTTGACGAGGTTTCTTTATCCATCTTTATCCATCCTAACCTTGGTGTCACTCACCAGTGTGCTGTTTTTTATAAACATAAATAAATCCGGCTTGTAACGTTTCTGTAGAGTGGACCATGTGTTTTTGTTTCCTTAACAGCTTTAAAACTTTGTTTCTCAGCAACAGCTTCTGCTGAAATTTTGAGCTGCAATTCCTCTTTAAGTACTTGCGTTGCTGTCTGTGGAGCAGAGGCCACGTTGCAGGACCTGATAGACCTGTAGAAGCACACTGTGTGGGCTTATCTTCTGCTCCACTGTGGACAAAGTTTTGCTTATCAGACTAGAGAAAGGCTATAACATGTGGATGTGGGTCAAATAAGCTATCTGACTGTACTACAGTGGGTTAAATGTTCACAAACAAAACTGAACATCCAGTATATCTGCATACACACACACAGAAGCTACCTAATAAGTATTGCTTTGTACACATGATCCGGAAAACGGCCACAGCCTTAATTATCTCATTTTCCCGTTCGAAAAACTGATATACTGAAGTATTTTTAAGGCTATGACACATACATAAACCATTCATAACTGTAATAAGCCTACATAAGACTTTATAGGCTTGTTCCAACAAGAGACAATTGTCATAACATCTTCATAACATCAAAAGCAGCCTTTATGAGGACTGACGCTGGTTGTAAAAGGTCTGGGAAGTGTCAATGCAGGTCTGTGTGAGTTGTCACGAACGGCTTAGGTATGTGTCATAAAGCCTTATGATTACTGGCCTTCAGTGAGGTGTTACCCATGATTCATTCAAATGGTATTGCACTCCTTGTGAACTGGTTTGATGGGTTTGGGAAGCGTCATCACTCCATTAACCTGATAATACAAGCTGTGGTCATTTTAATCGACCGTTTGATAACATTTTGGTCCAAAAATAGAGCAGACAGGTGGATAGTCACTGTTTGGAAGGCTATAGAGCGGAAATATAACAGGTTTGGTGAGTGTAATGACTAACTAATGTACTGCAGTCTTCACTTTCTTGGACTGTGCACTAGGTGGCACTTGTATCACACATTCAAAGAAAAACTGTAGGAAACATACAGCTTGCTCAACTTCCAAATGATTTCTTTCGTCACATGATTTTTATCATCAACAGCAGCAATTTCCTGTTTTACACAGTTCTACAGTGCAAGTATTAGTTATTGAGCTCAGTTTGTGCGGAAAGTGTGAGCAGCACTGCAAGTAAAAGCTGACTAAATGGGACATCACTGGAGTTTCATTGATATTCTCTCTTTAACTGTTCAGCTCAAAGCGCTTTTCTTTGCCCAGAGCCCAGAAGATGTTGGTATTCAGTTAAAGCCGGAATCGTTCTGAGTGCTACCGGAACTCATATAACCACCTTTGTACTCCTTTCTGCTCTTGTTTACACTGTGACTGGAGGGGCTTTTGCACCTTTTGCAACACTGCTTTAAAGTTTCCTAATCACTCCATGACTTCATCTCTGTCTCTTCACTTAATGTTAACCCTTTACTGTGCCACACTCAACATTCTGCACGTACCTTTTCAGCTTATGAAACAATTACACAGGTCAACAGGTCAAAATCATCAGAGAAAGGTTTATGGGTTTTGTAGTGTTTTTCATGCTGATATAATAATATAATAATGCTGATTATAATATTAACATATAATAATGCTAAGCGTTTTTGAAAAAAATAGTGGTAGCTGACTGACACTGATCATTATATCTATGCCACAGTGTGCGCCTGTCTGACTTCACACTGATAATATCGAAACATTTACTTTATTTGGGGCCTGCGGTTTAATAAACACTATTATTAAAAAACTATTGCAAATCTAATATTACTCATAATTCAAAAAGTCGATGTGACTGAAAAAAACTGAAAGCAGATTTGAAATCAGCATGAAAAACTGGTTTAGAAAAGTGTGCTGCGGTTTCTAATGATTACAATAAAAAATGTTGACCTGTGAGTTGTGGTGTGTTCAAGCTTTCGTGCCCTATAAAATATTGTAAACTGACTTAAATTTGAACTTATGGAACCTGTTCAGAAACCCATATGGTCTCTTTGTGTGTGTGTGTGTTTGTGTGTGTGTGTGTGTGTGTGTGTTGCTTAACAAGGAGAATGAATTGTGCACCTGGCATTATAAACTACTTCTTTTGGCCAAGTCACACGTTTGCTAAGTTATGACTAATGATCAAACTGGCTGCACACACATACAGTTTAAACCTGGTCCTAAACTAAGAAGAAATTTCTCAATAAAATGATTCACAAGAGTGTTAAAGTATGTTGTGTTTTCTTACTTATCTATTGTAATTGCATTAGTCACATGTGAAAATGTGGTTGCAAGAATTTTAAAGGGCCCAAATTCTACATACATTCTTGTATTTTATTTATCACCTTGAGGCCCGCTTGTAACTATGTATACACACACACACAGACACACACACATATATATATGTGTGTGTATATTTGTCATATGGTCATATTGTCATATATGGTTTGTATGTTTGTATGTGTGTGAAGGTTAAATGGTGTGCACGAAAATTGGATGTATTTCACAATAACGTTTTATTACTACTTTATCTCATAATGATAAAGCATCTTCGTGCATCTATAAATGCTTAGTAAACTATGTTAGAAATTGTGCCTTTAGATCATCCAGTAATGGCCTTCTCCATATTAGGCTCAAAAGTTATTATTATTCTTACAGTAATAATGAAAGTATTAACATTTATAATGTTAGCACTAATTATGTTACAACAGATATACACACTACATGCACATTATGTATATATACACTATAGCAGGAGTTCTCAAACTTTCTATTCAAACGTCCAAATCTAATTTCTAGGTCTAAGGTCAAAGATCCGGGACAACAAGTGATGAGCAAATCCCTTTTATTAAGCTTGCTTATACCAAATGAAATGGCGCTGTTTGCCTATAATTGTTTGCTTGTGAAACTAATCCACTCCCACTTTTGACAGTAGAGTGTAATCTGTACTGTAGTTTTATGAAATGCTTTAAAAAGTAATCTTGATTAACTTGATTACTTTTATGCCACATAAAGTGGCGACGGGACATAACACCTTTTCTCTGGTGACTCTTATAATGACGCAGGTGTTTCGCTCACTCATGCTCGCAGGACCGCACGTGAATGCTCATTAGCCTTAGCGAACTTGCTAATGTGGATGCGAAGTCTGAGAATTGAAGAGCGCCAACGTTGCGTCATATGTGCGCCGACTGAAAACATTTGCTTCAGTTAATCTCAGACCAGGATCGCTGTAAAAATCTAAAAGATGTAATGTGATGTGATATGTGTGATGATATGATATGTCGACTGGGTCCGGAATGACTTGCAGTTCGGTCCAGATACTGCACTATAGGTATACACTATGTGTTTCCCACACAGGGATCAAACCCAGTTCTGGACTTCAGGTTCCTTTACTCAGAATGCCGTGCAGTCCATGACCATAATGTGCAAGAGTATTCAGACACTCTTCATAATCAGCAAATTACTTTAACATGCATCAAATGCTGATGCAGGTGTTCAGGTGCACATCCACATCTTGTATATTCTAAAGAAAAGCATGGCCAATAGAATGAGACACTCTAGAGCACACAAGAACATAAAGACCACATTGCCCAGCGTTGACTAGAAGGATGTAGAGGCCAACAGCACCAGGCTGTGGAAACTGGAACTGTGCTCTCTGGGGTAATCAAGCGCCATCCAATACCTCTGGGATGAGCTGGAGTGGCGTTTGTGATCCAGAACTAATCGTCCGACATCAGTAAATGATCTCTCTAATGCCCTTGTAGCTGAATGGCATCAAATCTTCACAGCGATGTTCCGATGTCTATTGTGAAGCCTTCCCAGAAAAGTAGAGGGTGCAAACCCTAACCCTAACAAACTAAATATAATTTCTGTCAGCTGAAATCATGCGAAGCTCTCTGCCGTTGTGCGTTCATGTTCTCAGCTTTCATTTTCGGGATTTGCTTTTCGGTCTGTCTTGCCGACATTCACTGAGTGGCATGACCACGATGGGAACATCTGCTCAGTGGGGAAAGAATCCACAGGCCTTCGTCTTAATTTGCTGTTTGTATACAACACACAGAGTTGGGAATAGTACTGGGCATTAGCTCAAAGGCAATAATGATTTCCTGCTCCGCGCTGGAAAGGAACTCTATAATTTGTCCGTGTTTATGCTATTGCATGATGCTATCTCTTTGGAGCTTCAGTTACTCGTGGATAGGGTATCGAGGGTGTAATTAGCAGAGGCCAGGGCTGGTTTGTACACTGTTGACTGTTTGAAGTGGACAATGTTGGGAGGTGCACGGACATAGCTAGGACATTCCTTTGCTGTGCCCAGGAGAGGAGCAATTTTGGCTGTGGCATTTACAGTGCAGATGCAGTTTGCCCAGAGGGAGGGCGAGGAGTCTTTATTCAGGCCCGAAGGCTCTGCTCTGGAATGGTGTGAGCTCATCACATGAGTCACGGCTCCCACTTTTCAGTATTTTATGTATTCAGTACTAAATTACGTACTTATGAGAATGAGGAACTGAAACGCAAGCCCAAATATGAACCCTTAGAGTCGAAGGGATTCAAATGGCTATTCTATCTTTTATTATTCCACCCTAAGCATCTTGCTCTGCCAAAAGTTCAGAAGTCATTAGTATTCAGTGAAAGTAAGAGGGTTTTCCAGGACTTGTACCTTTGTACCAAAAAGGACCACTTCATGACTTTGGACTTGACTCAGCACTGGCAGTTCAGCACTTTTCAGAACCATTCAGGGGCACATTTAACTACACATGTACGTATTACTGTGTATGTGACAAATAAAGAATCTTGAATTTTAAATCTGTTTATGATTAAAGTGACTTTCAAACTCTAAGAGAGAACGGTCTATCTATGACTAGATCAACCTTGTTGATTCATAATAGAAATTCATTTCTTTCAGGCTGGCAGTTATTATTGTGCAGTAAAAAGTGAAAAACACAGTATGAAACATGCAAAAAATAAAATACATATGTAGACAAATGAATAACATTAGATACATTAAAAGGCATGAATAATGTATTATTGCACTTATGAGTAAGATAAAGTAATGTTGCAATTTAATCCTGATTTATCAATGACATCATGTTTATATGATGTTTATTTCTAAGAATTGCGTGACCTCAATTAAAAAGTAAACTGAACGTCCCATGTATGTGGATAACATGCATGAAAGTGCTAAAGGCTACTGTAATGTATACAAGTATATTTGTTAGTGATGTGCAGGTTGACCTGCAGGTCAGGCAGGTTTGGTCCAGCTTATTAGAACGTTTCATGAGTGGTGTGGGGTGGGTCAAAAAGTGACAAAACAGCATTCCGACTCTTATAAATAACTCACCGAAAAACATAGCATGACAAGTAAGTAATTAAAGTGGCCCTTATAATACATGAACACACCACAACAAACAGTTAAAACAATGTGAAATTCTTTCTCTGCATTTAACCCATTCATCAAGTGAAGCAGAGGGCAGCCAGCATCGCAGCATTCTACATCCATTGAGTGATGTTTTAAATCAAAACTAGGTGGCCTAAAACCATGAGCTCAGTTTATTTTGGATGTAAAGCAAAATTTAACGCCCTTGATTCATGATTCATACAGTGTGCAGGTGCGAGTTGTTGAACCTGGTCCCTTTTTTTTCTTTTTTTCGACAACATCTATCATGTTTGATGCGTTTATGGTGTTATGGAGCTCACACGGATGGATTTCTCAGCCTCATTTACTCAGCCACTATTCAAGCCTGACCGCCCTCTAGAAATGCATATATATGTGTGTTTTCTCCCCGATGGCTTTGCTTAGCTTTAGGGATTTCCTCCTGAAATAGCCCTTCGTTATGTCTCAGTTTCTCAGTAACCTTGTTCTCCCAGTAGATTCCCTGTTACACAATTCAGGCATTATGAAATATATTCTTCTCTATATAGTGCCAGGTTGTGTCATTTCTAATCGCTTTCCTCAAAACTAATGCTCTGCATGAAAAAGACAAATTCCAGGCATCACACCTTGTGCCACTGAATCACATACATGTTAGCGACTGCTTGCACTGGCTCTCTGCAGGTGGCCTTGAAAGGCCTACATTCTATATTTGTCTTATATTTTACTTTTCAGCCTGTTTTATGTACCAAAAGCAATTTCCTATTTCATTTTTACATGACCGTTTTCTATTACTCTTTATTCTTGTTGCTATGCCTTTAAGACTGTCTGTAACAAATCTCTGTTCTGATTGGCTGTCCTGTATTTTTTTTAACCTTGTTCAAAAAGTAGCCACTCCTTATAACTCTTTTGTGAATGGGCGGGGCTAAACTGCTGAATATTTGTCAATGAGTTGGTTCATGAAAAGGGGAAACAGTTCAAAAATGCAGCTTTGTTGTCATAGCTTTTTAGCAGTTTTGTTGTCATAAACGTACATATTGGACTGGTCTACATTAAACTACTACATAAAAGACAAGGATAATTTACTTTACTGTACTTGCCCGGTTACATTAGCTCATTAATTTTAGCAAACCGGTAACATTGTTATTTTGGTATTTCGTTCTTTCTCATTAATGCAAAATACTGTTGCTCATTTTTTGCATCCTGTGCAGTGCTTATTATAGTGTGCAGTGCTTATTATAATGTGCAGTGCTTATTATAGTGTGCAGTGCTTATTATAGTGTGCAGTGCTTATTATAGTGTGTAGTGCTTATTATAGTGTGCAGTGCTTATTATAGTGTGCAGTGCTTATTATAGTGTGCAGTGCTTATTATAGTGTGCAGTGCTTATTATAGTGTGCA
>JBBPCY010094337.1:0-21857 GCA_037974405.1 Brachyalestes nurse
TGTGTGTGTGTGTGTGTGTGTGTGTGTGTGTGTGTGTGTGTGTGTGTGTGTGTGTGTGTGTGTGTGTGTGTACTGACCAGTGTCCTGTGGGCGGTATGAAGTAAATGCAGCAGTGAACCCTCGAGTCTGGGATTCTCTTCTTCCTCTCAATGTTAATCTCCTCCTGCAGGTACTGCTCATACTGGTCATTAATAAACTTCATTATGGGCTGCCAGCTAGAGAGGGAAAAAGAAAGAAAATAATGGTAAAACTATAAGCCACAAAAATAAGTAAAAATAAATAAATAAATAAATAAACGAAGAACAACAGGAAAGCTCTCCAATTTCCAATCACATTTTCACAGACAACTAAAATAAATTCTCATTAACTAGTTTAGCCTAAAAGTTACTGAATGCACAATAACCCAAAACTACTAAAACAAAAAAAGTGAAAATGTCAAACGTTTGTGTATAAACAAAGCCTTAAAGTTGGTTTATATTTGTGATCCTCACATTCAAATGAAACAATAATCAACATAACTCAAGACAGCAAAACGATACTACCACTACTGCTACTACTCCTAATAATAATAATAATAATAATAATAAATTAGACAGATGGCAGAATGGATTTTCACATATTAAACCATTTCCTTGCAATGCAACTAAACTCATTCTTTCTGATGGGCTACACTTGGTTGTAAGGAAAGTTTGTTCCATAACAAAACTGCAGAAAATAAAAATCAGAACGTTACCAGTTCTCATTGTTGATCTGATCTCCGAAGCCCGGTGTGTCTATGACCGTCAACTTCATTCTCACTCCCTTCTCTTCAATATCTGCACAGAGAAAAGCCCACATTAACATTGTTAAAATTTACCTAGTACTACATTGCTCATTTTTACTTCTAGTCTATAGTTTGAAATTATAGTTTATTTCCAAATGTGTATCCTATGTGTCTTTTTGTACTCTAAATTCTGTAACTGTGTCTCACTGTGAAACTAAAAATGTTTATAACTGAGAAGACAAAGTTTACTTTGACTACTGTAGTGATGAAGACACTGGTTCGGTTTTCTGGGCCTCAAGACACACCAATGATTAGCCGACACACTTCTCTAGCGTAAATTGATTGGAGAAGTGAAATGGTGTTTTTGACAACATGGGTAAACAACATGTGTGGAGATTTATCTATGAAGACAATTATTTCCCTTTTCCATTAATTTACAAATAATGAACCATGTATTGCCACTTTTAAAAAAATACAAAAAGCCCACATTTATCACTTACAATTATTGAACCAATAACACTACTTAGAAATAAGAGTACAGAGAACAGGATTGTTTACTTAAAGCAGCAGTTCTCAAACAGCGGTTTGAGTTCCCCGAAAAACAAGTCTAAAAAAAAAAAAAAATGTCTAAAAGGTACACAATGCAGCAATAAACCCAAACTAATATCATTCATTTCCTTTTATAAAATGGCAGCAAAACACTACAGCCAAGTGCAAATGTTTGCATACTCTAGGTCAAATGTTTTGGTGATTAAAGTGAAAACAACTACACAGTACAATTAATATAAGGATCAGTAAAAAAAAACCCCCAAAAAACCCAAACATTTAGATTGAAAATCATTTAGATTACAAATGATGTCATGAACAAACAATGTAAGCGTTTTTCTATTAATACATGCTAGTTGAGTTTTCTTCCATGGTTTCAAATCAGATTATATGAGTTGTAAACAAGTGTTGCTCGGTAAGAAGACCTGCTGAAGCTTCCAGGAACATCAAGAGTGTGTTTAAACACATTAGATATTCCTACAGACAAACAGACCTACTACTACTACTTTTTAAAATAATTCCAAATTTTTTTGCCTTCGCATAATTTTAGACGCGCCCAAACTCTGAAACGGCTGCAGCAGTGATACCATGCAAGTTAAAGCTTTTTCAAATAATAATAAAAAAAAACTTGCAGTTGAGTTGAAGGGGTGAATGTAGTGTAATTGTGTACTTATACCAATGAGAAATCACAGAATTGTCACAGAGTTTATGGTCTAATGCCATTGTATCTTAGGCTAGGCTGATTGTATGAGAGCTCAAACATAATTTTTTTTTTTTATAAATTTACCATTTTCCAAGTACATTTGGTGTGTTGAGGCAGAAACACAAGTGATAATTTTTATACAGTGTAGTGGATAACGGCACTACTCCACCACCCCATGTACAGAGTAACAAAACTACTGGCAGTAGCACTTTTAACAATAAGAGTCCTGTACACAGCTGCAGATGATTCTAAAATGACTGCCTGAAGAAGTAATAAAATATTAATGCATAGTGTGTTACAAATGTGACAAAAATGTCTTTTATATAAAATATATTTGGCCTCAAAAAAAACTCTTGACCAAGACAACTAAAAACAATTTTCATTAACTAGTTTAGCCTATTTAAGTCACTAAAATCACTGTATTTTTCAGAAAGGATCAATTTGTAAAACTAAAAAGTGTCTTGAATGGTGAGTTTTATTTAATTGCCACTGGACACTAATGTCATTCCTTTAACCTTCTGTAAAAATGAATTCACTAATAATAAGTTATTAATAGTAAAACCACTGTTGGCATAATAAAGAAACTAAAGAAGCTGTGTGTGTGTGTGTGTGTGTGTGTGTGAGTGAGAGAGTGGGCGCGGCTGAGAGACGTCACCGTGGCTGATGGATTTGATCTCGATGGTTTTAGGAATGCGCTCCTCAGCCATTCCCATCACTGACTTTCGGCTCACTTTGGACTTGAAGAGTGTGTTCATCAGTGTAGATTTCCCCAAACCGCTCTGTCCTGTACACACACACACACGCACACACACACACACACCCCATTAACACAACTCAAACTTAACCTGCCGTTACAAAATAACTGTGTGACAGAAAGAAGCAGCATGAGTAGACAAAAGCCAGCTCCAGAGAGCTCTTCACACAAACACACATATACATACACACACAAACAAAAGTAAACCAAATAAAGTTCAGACGCCTCAAAAATCCAAAACACGCAGTAAGCAACTGTCCCAAAGAAATTCCCAACATCACCAAAACAGGTCTGTACTGCTACAAACATCCTTCTAATAATATTAAACAGACATATCAAACATACCTTCCCATTTACATTACATTCATATGGCAGACACCTTTACCCATAGAGACTTACAACACAAGGAAGTTTCAGGACAGTGTGAGAACCAGAGGAGAGTACTAAGAGCTAAATTTCCATGCAAGTATAAGGAGCAGAGGTAAGGAGATTCTCTCTGAACAGATGACTCTTCAGGAGGTTTTTGAAGACAGAGGGGGATTCTGCTGCTCTGGTCTTATGCCGTTCGTTCCACCAGCGGGGAACCAGAACGAGACCAGTCTGGACTGGGTTTACCTTGTGTGTAGGGAGGGCAGAGTCAGACGATGTTCCTTGGAGGAGTGGAGGGAGGGAGTAGGAACATAAGGCTGAATGATGGGATTAAGGTAGCTGGGTGCAGACCCAGATGTCACTCTGTAGGCAAGAGTTAGTAACTGAATTCGGGCAGCCATAGGTAACCAGCCAAAAACAACAGTATTTTTGGTTTAAAAACAAAATGTTAAAACGTGCTGTAGAGGGTGGTGGCAGACCCAGATGTCACTCTATAGGCAAGAGTTAGTGACTAAACTTAATTCAGGCAGCCATGGGGAGCCAGTGCACGTCATTCACAGCCTGCAGGACAGTATCTGATATAATACTGCATTCATTCAAACACTGAGGGCATTATATGTCTTATCCTGTTTTGTTGCTCTCTCTCTCCCTTGCTCTCTTTTCACTCTGTGTATTTTGTCCTGCCTGCAGTCTTGTGTTGTTTCTGCTTCTGTTCTTCTAAACTGAGCTGTTTTCCAATTGGTCAGTGTGAGTAGGGGGCGTGTCCCTCAGTGCCTCCTCCACTAGTCAGCACCGTGCTGCTGCTCACACAGTTCATTTCGACACACATTTTGCAGCACGTTTTGAACTTGTTTACTGCATTATTTAATTAAAAGCGCATACGTTCCTTTCTTCTTCTATTTTCTGGTTGTAGAGACCAAAAGCTGCATAGGTGTCTTATTAAAAAGCAGTCATCTTCAACCTCTGTTGCTCCGCAAGCTGCTGGCTCCCCTGTGGAGGCCTGCACTGCTACTACCAACACGGAGCACATTTGCAGAGGTTATGGGGTAAAAATGCCTATAATGCCAATTTTTTTTAGTGTAAACCCTAAATATGCTCCCAAAATATTTTAATTTAATTTAAAACTCAGTTTCACATTTTTTAAGGGTTAAGTGTTAAAGTAAACCTATATCCGTACTGTACAGTTTACACTGAACTGGTGTCTCCCCTGTTTAGACTGTACTGCAATTCATGCAAGCACATCTTTGGTATAAGCAGGGTAAAACAGTAATAATTTAATTTACTTTACAGTAATAAAAATACAGTAAAAACTTTATAGTTATATTTTATATAGTGTTAGTATTATATTTTTCCTAATAATTTAGCACTAAAATAGCCACGGAAAAAGCAAAAAAAACCAAAACAGGATATTTGCGGTTTCCACGAATTTGAATGTGTTTCCGCGAACAATTATTAGTTCGGTTCTAAGAAGGAAGAGAAATTTAGTCACTCTGGCTCATGAGAAAAACGTCACAGAAAGTCTAGACAAGAATGAATTTCTTTCAAGAGTAACCGCAGACTGGTCCTGTAGATAATATCCAGGTTAAACACTGGACACTGATATCCTACACCCTTACTAATGACTACAATGAGCCACGATTCTGTTCTTGTTCATATGTTGCATACATTTGACTATTTATATTTACCTTGTAAATACAGTCCTATATTTGTTCACAAAAAAAGTCAATTTCCTCTGTTAATTGTATTTTTATGGAAGAAACTGTGCACAGTGTGCTTTATACACATAACGAGTTAAGATCAGGAGCTTCTGTAGATTGATTGACAGATTGATTGTAATCTGTGTGCAACATGGACAGACTGGAGCCAGAAGTCTGTCTGGGTTGCGGCAGATCAAATATTTCACTCAATGACATGCTAATCAATTAATAACTTTTATGTAACACATTTTTTCTTGAGTTTTGGTTGATATTCTGTCTCTATACAAATGAAACTACCTCATTAATTAGAGCCTTACAAATTAAAATAATTAATTTTTTCCCCCACTGTATAACTTATATTATAGTTATTATTATTTTACCCCTCCTACAAAAAAGAGGATGAATAGATATTTTTGCTCCTCCAGATAAGCCAAATGCCCACCCACACATGATGCTCTGGTCACACCTCTGCTGTGTACTGTGTATATGGTGTGTGTATGTGTTTGAAATGACAATAAACCTACTTGACTGACTTTGCAGTTTTAAAATCACCAATATTCACCCTAAAGCTGGAGAACGGAACATCAGAAGGAACCAAGATTCAAAAAGGAGACCGTCCTCTTCTAGTCGACTCAGAGAGTGACTAGGGTGAATAAAATCTCATGTAAATTTTATACATTGAAAACTGAGGTCCTACACATGAACAGTAAACATGTTTAGGTTTACATGCTTAAATGTTTGTGCCTCCAAGAGTTTGATCAGTTGAAAGACTCATTCTAAAGGGCACTTAAGTATAAATTAAAATGCTAGTGAGGCTGTATTTCTATCTGTCTACAATCAGAATAAATTCAAATTACAGTAAATTAAGCCATTTCAGAGGAGCTGGACTGCACATTTTCTTTCAATTTTATTATTTTTTAAAAATCTGGAGCCATGCTGTCTCGTCTTACTGTAAACAGGTTTATAGCAGAGATAATGTTTACTTTGACGTTTTTACTTCTAAACTGATTTTTTTTTGGGATACCTAAAACAAGTGATGGCTCTAAAGGCCGAGTTGTGGACTCTGGACTCGATCTCTAATGTTTGGCCCAAAGGCACTGGAAACTTTGGTTCTCGTTTTCTGTGATGACCGGGTTAAATAAACAGCTAAACTGACCAACAGTCACATGAAGCAGCTGCAGCTGAACAAGGACAGCAAGTTCATTCTGACTCTCCAGTTCATACTCGCTCACTCAGATCTCCCAGCGTGTTCTGTTAAGAGGGCGAACAGCTGAAGAGCTCCATCAATTCACACACCAGCTGCTGTGTGCGCGTGCGCGCGTGTGTGTGTGTGTGTGTGTGTGTGTGTGTGTCTGTCTGTCTCATTTAGGTGAACCCCAAAAGCTTTGCTCCAAGCATTAAAATGACTAAAAGCCAAGGACTACGACAAACTAGCTCTTATACTAAACACAGACTGTGTGTTAATATTTAGGTTGTTTAACTTTAAAAAAAAAAAAGTTTTTCTATATTATATAATTTATATGTCTCATCTATTTGCAAAGCAACCTTGAGTTTTTTTTAGTCAGTTACTTTTTGAATAGTTCTAAAACACACACAAACCCTGGGTGGAACTGACACAGTACAGTGTTCCCGCTTTTATCAACAAGCTCCACTAAAACCCCTCAGTCCTGGTGAACTAATCACACCCCACCTGTCAACAGACCCCTCACACTTTCAGCTTTATCAATCCATCAACACGAAGGAATTCAAAGCTTCTAAACAATGCTGTTTATCAACCATGAACTCAGTCAAACAAACTATGTCTGCCCATGGTCTAAATAATGAGTTTAGAATAATGTGTGCTTAATATGTTTTCTTTGTCTCAAATGTAATTGTACTTATGCTTTTGTATGATTTTATCCATCAGAAACCGTTCTAACTCATTTTTACATGCTCATTTCCTGACTGTTACTGTGTCTTTAAAACTGAAATTTAAAAGACAAACTCCTGCATTGTGCCTTATTATTAAGGAAGCTCACACCACCATGAGAATATCATGCAAACTCCACCCACACATACACACACACACCCACACAACCAGGACCTGGATTCAAACCCCCAACCCTGAAGGTGTGAGGCTACACTGCTACCCACAGCACCATCATGGGGCCAAGTCCGTATTTTGAAGGTTAAACACTGCTTACACACTAAAACACATTTACTTAAAAAAAAAAAAAGTGATACAAGCTTTTTAAATGAAAAAACATTAAAGTATTTTGACATCTGATCAAGTGTTCACTTTAATATCCACCTTTCACTCACTGCAAGCGACAATCAACACAAACACTTAATTTAACAGAAATAAGACACGCAATGCCAAGGCGCCGCAAAAAGCAGCCTCAGGAAGTACAACACTTAATTAACCCTCATTTTGACACGGGCACACACACCCCGACAGAATGGTGGCCATTTAGTGCCGCCCACCATACTTTCTTTAAAGTGAATCACATGTTCTCGTATATGGCATTCGGTAAAATTAAAGCTTGGACTAAAAACGTACGTTAAAAGGATTCTGTCATTAGACGTCTTTTCATAATTCATGCCACTTTTCCATAAGAGAGTCACATCCAGTTAAATTAAATAAGGATTCTGTGAAACCATAGATATTTAATTACAAAGGCCACTGCAAATCTCACCTAACCCTCCACACCGTAACATTTCAGAAGCCATGAAAACCTACATAAATATATAATTCCAGCTCTCATAGTCTACTGCTTGAGCTACGAGGCTAATACAACAGGTTTAGGGTGACAACATATAGGAATGGATGAAAATTGTGTAAATGAGATGTTTACCAACTCTTTCTTTAAGAGCTCTTTGCATTGTTTTACTGCATTGTAAAAGAAGAAGGTTTAAAAGAAAGCAGCAGTAAAGCAAAATAAACCAAAGATCAAAACAGTCCGTGAAATGAAATAATCTTTAATGGATTAGTTGGTTTTTATAATTTACTAATTTTGTAACAAATAACGCAAATTCAGCTGCATTTCCATATAAAATATAACTGTATAAAAGTTTTAGTACTGTCGAGAGAACACAAAGAACACGTCTTGGGATGGTGAAATACCGCTGTACTCAGAGGCGGGAGGTTTGAAAGTAGCCAATCCGAGAAGGTTATTTATTTCTGCTTGCTGCTGATTGGCTGCTGCCCTTTGACACATCTCTGGCAGCTGCAGTCCAGCATTCCCACATCAGAACAGTTTCCCACGTGGAGCGTCTCGAGTGTTTTTTATTACCGTTTTTACCCTGCTTATACCAGAGAAAACACGCTTGCATGAATTAACTGCGGGAGATAGGAGTGCACTGTACAATACGTATACCTTTACAGATATACCTTTTACAGAACGTTTACCTTCACATTTCTAAGGGTAATGCATTAAGCTGGGTTAAAAATGAAATTAAAAGTGTTCTGGGAGCATATTTGGAGGCATATTTAGGGTTTACACTATAAAAACAGCCATTTTTAGACTTTTTTTTTACCACATCACACCAGCCTGTTTTTTCACTACACGTGGGTGCACTGTGTCTCTGAGTGCCTGTTTCCTTCAGGATCAGTAAAGTTTTCTGATTTGTTTCAGTAGTGTTGAGATGAAGGTTAAAATCAGGAAAGCTCTTTCCTCACCCACTACCATGATGTTGAGTTCGAAGCCCTGCTTCATGGCCTTCCTCCTCATTTGCTCCAGGATGGCGTCGATGCCCACGTAGCTGAAGTCCACGCTTGGTTTCTCCAGGCACGCGGCTGGGGGCATTTCTGAAATCACCGGCTCCGCCATGCTGCTGCTGCTGCTGCTGCTGCTGCTGTAGCTCGACATCAGCTCTGATCCTGCAGAACCAGAGAGAACCACAGAACAGAGAACCTGGTAAACACACGGATCTGAAGGAGTCTCATTAAAGGACGATCATAAATAAAGTCATATCTATGTGTACATTTTGAGGCTGAATATACTCTAACCACAGGATTTCTCAGACACAGAATTTCTCAAGTGCACACTCTTTCACGCGCACTCACACACACACACACACTTGCTCACACTAACAGAGTTAACACAGAGCCTCTCACTCTCGGACACGCATACACATTCACACAGAGTTAATACAGAGCCTTTCATAGGCAAAAATTCTCTGCTGGATAACATGGTATGTGCATCTTGCATTAGTAATCGAAATTGTATGATTCACACCTACTAACACTTTCATTTAAATATAACATTTAAAACTGTTTACATGACAAACCCTGACAGAGGTGAACAGTTACACCTCTAGAACCACTGAAACCACTCAAACTTTTGCCTCACAAGAAAGACAGAGAAGGAAAATGTAATAATTGCTTTTAAAGCAATGGATTTGGAGTATCCTGGAATCTTTTCAAGTGAAATATCACTACTTATGTTCACATTACTCAGAAAAGTACTTTACAATCACCTCTATGTGCATGTCTGAGCTACAAACCCAGAGTAGCTCAGACTCAGTTTTGCACCCAAATCATTTATTATGTGCAGTGTTAGACTCAGTATAGAGAACAACTCCAAACCACTATTAGCATTATTAGTAAGCTGTTTCAGCAGGAATTTTATTTAATCGCTCTATAGTATTTATATCCACCTTTTATTAAAAGTTCTCTGTAACATTAACAGTCAACACGACAGATAAACAAAACAACAATTTTGTTTGAATTTTCTGGTAAATTTAAGTGTCCATCTGAGAGGGAACAGCTTAAGCTGTAGCAGGACGACTCCCTGCAGTGTTAGCCCTAGCATGCTAGTTAGCGGTCCCATGTCAGATGGCCTTGCAGAACGCCGGTACTGTCATTGTACTTTAACACCGACTTGCAGATTGTGCAGCTCACCGTGCTGTTTGTGTGTCTAGAGTGAAGTATCTCCACACATGTGCTGTGTGTCTGTGTTCTCTGCCGCATGTCTCTTGCCTTGTGTTTGGATTCCACTCACACCAACAGTACCGCCCCTTTTATGAAGGGACTATAATAATTGGTTAAGTCACCGAACGGGTGTCAGCTTCAGCCAATCAGAGCCAGAGACTGCATTGTGTACATAAGCAAGAGCAGAGAGAGGAAAAAAAAAAACAAAAAAACACACGACTAGTTGACTTCTCTCAGGAGGCCTCTTGTGCCTCTGAAGTCGACTTGTTGACTAGTGTGTTAATGCCCTATTACAGAGTATTTTCAGACTTTTATTTTGACTTTATATTATATTTGACATTGTTCTTGTCTTTGATTGTGACGTCAAAAATGGCGAAAATGAAATAAGTAATCCTCTGCGTATCAGCTGCATGCTTGATCAAAATAATTATGATAATTTTTTGAGACATTCATACGCAACTAGAAGCAAATCATGATCGTGAACAAGCACTTTTGAAAAAGAGGCACTTTTCAACACCTCCAGTTTTGTCTCAGAAGTGCGTGAACATTCAGTCAGGCTGGAGGTCACAGAAGATGCTGAAGGTGAAAGAAGACAAACTGTTCCAGTACCACAGCCAGACCTGAGCAGCGTGTTTCACAGGGTGTTAAAGACTTTGTTGAAGAAACAGAGCTTCTGAACAGCTGGGAAATAGACATAATAAACACAGGACACTCCTTAAAATATGGAACTTACGGCAAAGGCATTTACACTCCCGGATTTGTTTAAATATTCATACATTTGAGTCCCAGTTCTGAAGCCAAAAATGTTCTCACTCATCTACTATTACACCGACTGAATCCAGCACTAATCCATCATAGCACAGGCAGGAGACTCATCTACGGTCAAAAATACAGCCATGGAAATAAACGAGGCATCATTTTAGTATATAATAGTATGAGAAAAAAAGATTAGAATTGGGCCAAATAAGATAGATGAAACCATGTCTGTTTACGAGTGCAATATTATTCACATTTACACAACAAACCGCAACAAAACACTGCACTTTATAGCGCTGATATTACTATTTTTTTTGCACACTGCTTCTTTATGTGTAGTCATACTGTGAATTTCTTTCTCTGCATTTAACCCATTCACCAAGTGAAGCAGGGGAGCAGTGTATGGGGACGGTCCCTTGCTCAAGGGTACTCTCAGGGGTGACACTAGCAGTTGGGATTCGAACCCACAACCTTCTGATTGCAGGGCCAATGCCCTAACCATTACCATCCAACTGCCCAGCTTCTATTTGTATGCTTGCAATGCTTGTTTAGTTGGAATATACTTTATCTGTATATTTAATTACCTTATTTAAGCCTTTTCAAAGTTCTCTTTAATGTAAGTTCTTTGACAACTTTATTGCTTTTATTGTCTTATGGGTCAACTCATTAGAGGGGTCAATTTCTCTACATGTTCTTTTATTACTGAGTATGTGACAAATAAAGAATCTTGAATCTTAAAACACCTGCCCACCTGCCAATAAAACCTTCTATTATATTCCATTTAGTTAAAGTCAATGATTTTTCCTGTTTTTGTGCATGTATTTTGCCAACCCTCAAAAACCATGTTCCTCAATTGCAGGACAGATTAGATTGAAAAACACTGGGAGTTCTTCTTTATAAAATACCTCAATGTGAATTTAAGTATATCTCCATTCCAATACAGTGACAGAAAATTCCTATTTTACATCTGCAAAGTGAAAATAAAACTACTAAGCATCTCTACAATAAAGAAAAACTGGTTTAACAGCTCCTAGATGAGTGATAAAAGTCTAGAAGCAGTCACAGCGATGTGCTTCGTGTCAAAAGTCAACGGCAACAAAGTCACCACTTCCTGAAAACATATTCAGCGATAAAAGTGGCTTAGAGGTGAAAAAAAAAACGCCCCACAGCTGCAGTAACAGAGGAGTGGAATCTTTCTCCGAACAGAACAGTGAACAAACTGATTCAGCCTAGACTGCCTTTTACTTGAGATGATACAGGCGGCCAATCAGAGTAGAGGTAATTTGCATACCAGTCTTAATGGCACAGTAAGAAACATAAGCCTGATTCATTCTAAAGGTTAAAAAGAGGGGGGAAAGGATTATGCAAAATTGAAAAAAAAGAGTGTCATTAAAACTATTTTCAAACAAAAAAATAGGATTTGGCTCCGCAAACAGAGAGAAAGAACTCATTCACACAGATATGAAAAATATTTTGAATGAGTTCTGTTTACCAGTTGGTTGGTGGGTTTAAGAACCAAAAACATTCCTCTGGCTGTAATCTGAGCCACTGGCAACTCCTGGCCTGAAACCAGCTATTCTCACACACTCTCACACACACACACACACACCTCCAAGACCTGACCGTTTTTTTGCAGCATTATAAATCCGCCCTCTTCAACAGGTAGAAGCCCTCACTGTAACAAGATAATCACTGATTGTAATTTTGTGGCTAATTGATTTATACTAATCGTAAAAGCCTTATTTTGTTATGTAACATGTGATATTACAAACAAGCACAGAAAATGTTTGTGATTAAATATTAAACAATGTCCAAAAACATGTGCATTAATTGTTGAAAGTAGTGTGTAAAATCAGAAAAGCTTCACTCAGAATGAAAAATTCTGTGCAGTCATAAACGAGAGACATGAATGTGGAAAACCCCCGACTTTCTCACACCAGAGCCAAACCCTTGCCGGGTCTATGTGCTCTGAAACTGTTTGGATTTACAGAAGAGACTCTAGAGGTTTTGTTTGAAATCAGCCGCAGTCAGAAAGCTGCAAGAACAGCCATTCATTCTTTCCCCATCCCACCACAATTTTGTTTTCACTTCTGCTCGTAAGTCGACACACCTAGCTTCCGCCTCGTAGGCCAGCAAACCACTTCCTCGCGTCCCTGATCCCTTCCAGACTTCCAGAAAAAAAAAAATGCTACATACACACCTCCTTCACAATTTTCTTTAAATCAGGTCGAGGCCACATGCACTTTCCAACCTGAGCTCATTTTATACCCACCCATCTCATTCTCTGAGGTAGACACAGCAAAATCATTTAGAACATAAATACTAGAGATGTCCCAATTCAGTTCTTCTGCCTTATATCAGATTCTCATTGGTAATACATGGCATCAGAACTGGGTCAGGCTTAAAATAGCTTGGACATTCAAGGCATTACAATAGGAAACACTACACTGTCCCAATCCAGTTTTTCTACTTCATAATTCTCATTCATTTTGCCATTGGTAATACATGGTGTGGCATATTTCCATTTTCAACAAGAAACATCTAAATGAATTGTTAAGACACGGTGGAAACTCTACAGATATTCCAAGCTTTCACAATATGCTGTAAGATACTTCCACACTGGAGACAATCGGAGATGCCTCGGCTTTACCTTCCGCAGAATTAAGTCTGTTTATGCCTCCACTATTACAGCAGTGCAGGTAAACACACACAAAAACAAGAAATAAAACATCAAAAGAGGCTTAATACAGCCAAGAAATTCAAAACATTAGAACAGCAAACACCACTGTCAACACAGATCAGGATACAGTGGTTTGGAAAATGTCTTTACATGGCTGAGCAAACTATAATTGTCATGATGACCAGCGTCTGAAAGAGAGCGGAAAAGGAAGCTGGGGCAAAAGGTCATAGCACTATTTTTAAAAATATTATGGATAGTCAAAAAAAAAGCTAATTTAAGACTTGTATCAAGCCAGACATCATAGGTTGGGTGGGTATACTATTTAAGACCAAATCACTGTATCACGAGACCATAGTTTACACAGTTTGAAAACTCAGGCCGGGGATTTAAAACAGTCCAAGTTCAGCTCTATAGAAACAAAGGCAGAATGAAAGGGCACCCCATGAATACATCAGATAGTATCTGTGTTTAATGCCAGGCTCACGGGAGGTGGGCATAAATCTGCCAGGTTAAAGTCTCTTGTTTGGTACAGAGCAGAAACAGGCAACCGTTAACTGCTTTCAGACAGTTTTACGACTAATGAATGCACTACTCCACACATACTAGCAGTGTTCAAAGTAAACAATTACAGTGCAAGTTTAACTGGTTTTCAATTGAGTGCCTGAAAAAAAAGCTTCTGTTTCTTTTGCAATGACAGCAGAAATCCCAGATGTTGTTTGGGATTTTGCACATGAGAGTGTCTTCTTTAGTTTTAGGGTTACAGAGCTATTTCTACAATGAATTTTTCTCTGATTCATTGCAATAATTAACCATTCTATCCCCTTTGGTTCCTCTTTTTGCTTTTGCCAATATAAAGTTCCATCTGTGAAACAAGTAATTTGATACTTTATTTTGCAGCAAAACAATATAAACCATACTGCCCCCTGTACTTCCTGTAGTGTACTACAATCTGCCATGAGGAAGATTGCTTCAGCCCTATATGTGTCACCTTTTAAATGCTAAATATTCACACTGTTAACGTGCCAGGCTGCCTTGGCAGAAATTTCACTGCTGCTCAACACAGGCTTTCTCTTGCAAACTCGAATGGTACTTCTTAAACAATGCTCTACAAACATCCAGTTTTCTGGAGCCAAAAGTGCCATGGACAGACAGTGGTCAGAGCAAACACTGTAAAAGCTTGGCAAACACAAACATTACATTTTGTTCCACTGACTGTGCACCATGGAAATGTGAGTCCAGTTCCTGCAGCACTGAAAAGGATCTATTACTTGAAAATACACTTTATGCTCAGGTCTGAGCTACAAATCCAGAGTGTGAAAGTCTATTTCACACAATTTCCCAAATGTAGCCAATACGTTTGGTGTGTAAAGTTTGATACTTTAGTTTTGCACCTAAATCTTTATCATTACATGCAATATCTACTATTATGTGCAGTAGTAGTATGTGCAATACCACTAGTTATGTTACTGTTTATGTCCATCTCTTAGACTGACCACACCATTTTGTGTATAAAGCACGGTGTATTTAGTACAGAGTATTTTCTGGAGATTTGTTTTTTATGTTGTTCTTGTCTGTGTGTGTGTGTCTCTGTGCAGTCGTAACATGAGCAATTTTCTTCAAGATCGATACAGTTTTCTGATTGTGATTCTGAGCTAAAAGGCTAATGTAGCTGAGCAGTTATGGAAGCTCCTAACCCACCACTAAGCATCTTGCTGGGCTAAAACACTTTTCACAGCATGGTTAATGGCATACAGTGTCAGAAACCACACAGCCAATTCTATTTAAAGCTTGAGGAAAAGGGTGTGGTGACTTAAGCAGCAGTTTTCATGGAGCTGGTCAGTGTATTATATGCTAATATTACTCATTAAGCTACAACAGCCTAATAACTCCTGGGTGTAAGTGAAGTAACTTTGGACTGCATGTCCTGGCTGATGGATTCCATTGGATTTAAGGGGGGTGGGGGTAATTGTGATTTTTGGGCGAACCCTCAGTGTAATACAAGGACTATAAATTGTAGCCTAGCCAGACACCCCCTTGTTCTTACCTCCTGGAGCAGCTACAGCATTAAATGGAATACAGCAGTCATTAATCAGCCCGATTGCACTGAAAGCTCTTGAACTCGCTGACACAACGCAGAGGGAAAAATCTGGCCTTACAGCCCACAGACTGTTTCCCCTCCACACGCAGGAAGGGACTGAGGACTTATCCTCTGTGACGAGGCACAATTTTGAGAAGTAAACTGACCTCATGGCCTATCCTGCAGCCTTTTCAGTGCAAGGAAGACCCTTTGCTGCTTTACAGCCACTTTTTAGAGCTTTTACACAGAACAGGTTCTTCAGGCCTCTGGAAATCCTTCGTAAATCTCATTACGTGACACCAGCTGGGAAACATTAACACCATGTTATCAACTCGAGATGAGTCCAAAATAAACAACGTAATGAAATGTTAAGACATCTGTGTGAACGCAGGGTCACCTACAACAGCTGATTAATATGCATTAATCTGAATTCCATGAGAATTAAGACTGCAAGGGTTGGACAAAGTTGATTATTAGTCAACACTACAGATGAAACAAATTTCAAGTTTACAACACAATCCGTGAACACACAACAGCACACACTGAACAGCATAAAATTCTTTCTCTGCATTTAACCCACTTAACCCATTCGCCCGGGGAGCAGTGTGTGGGGACAGTGCCTTGCTCAAGGGAACCTCAGTGATGCCACTAGCAGCCCTAGGATTCGAACCCACAACCTTCTGGTCACAACTCCCTAACCACTGGTATGAACACTTAAAACATATGATGCATTTGGTCAGATTCAACAGATGCAATTCACTATAGTAGCTTCTATTGTTTCATTTAAACAGTGCTCTGTAACGCTCTATGATCCATAAAGTGTGCACTTCTATAACACTATATATTGTTCTTAGGATCCACAGCCATGTACTACAGGACAGGAATGTGTCACAACTTTAGGTAGTCATACATCAAAATTAAAATTCTCAACCAAAACCGAAAGTGAAACCCACTAATAAAGCAGTTTTCTGAATAACAGAATTGAGTCTGAAGTTGTTTCTGTGCAAGAAACAACCATGAATCACAGCAACTACCAAGTGCTTACCTGTACAGTCTTTATGACAAAAAAGATGCTATAAAATATTGCACTATATATAGTGCACTATATATTGTATTTGTACTTTTACAGAGCAGGAGAGGCAACAAACAGTGATTTTAGCCTCATTCATATGATTTAAGTGCTTAACTTTGACATCTCGTTGCAGAATTATTTTACTTTTGGCCACTTTTGACCCTTTTTAGTGGCCAAAATGTGTGTCAATCCCTGAATTTCACTCAATTGTGACAAACTAAAGATGGTGTAAAGATTATTCATATCCACCTCTCTTATGCCTCTCTACATCCACCACTGTTGGCAGCATTTTGTGTATTTAGTACACAGTATTATCTGAAGAGGTTTATTTTGACTATATTATATTGTTAAATTGTTCTTGCCTCTTTGTTTGTGTAGTCGTAGCATGGGAAATTTCCTCCGGGATCAATAAAGTTGACCTGATTCTGATGATAGTAAGTTGTAGCTCTGTACAGTTCTACTGTCATTTTATCTCTTTTGGCTGAAAACAAAGCAACACCAACATTAAAACAGCACTGATGGCCGGGAAGAGTTTCCGGCCTGGAAAAACAAAGCAGGCCAGTAACCTTAAGAGAGAGAGAGAGTGAATGCAGGCCTCAAGTCTGATTCCTGTCACTTCCCACTTGCACTAAATGAGCGTTTTAGCAGGAAGTGTGTGGTCTGACAGGGCTGAGGGTTTGAGGAGATAATGACCGGCAGGATGAGTGGAAAGGAGAGCACTGCGGCTGCCGGCCGACCCGGTTTCCTGGACTGGAGAAAGTAAAGAATGGTAAAGCGGCCCCTTATAATCACGTGTGAACACACCATAGCACACAGTGTGAACAGGGTGAAATTCTTTCGCTGCATTTAACCCATTCACCAAGTGAAGCAGGGCGCTGCCACCAATGAGGGGCGTCTGGGGAGCAGTGTGTGGAGACGGTCCCTTACTCAAGGATGCCTCAGTGGTGCCACTAGCAGTGCTGGGATTCAAACCCACAGCTTTCTGATCACAGACCCAACATCCTAACCACTAGGCCAGCAGAAACGGCGAATCATTTCTGTTTTCATGGCAACTGTGCAAATGTTTTTGAGATTTTTCAAGCAATTACCAGAACCATATGGCGCATGCTTGAGTTTATCTGAAACACAATCCATCCCTTCAATTAGCTGCAGTTATTATTCTCATGAATCCTGCACTGCTATAAGTCTTCTTGCTAATTTGAGGACATTCATATGTATCTCAGTACTCTGTGTAGTGATTAAATAAACCCGGAGAGACTCTGAGCGAAGTTTCTGTTTAATTCAATCACAAGAAACTCAAGAGCTGGACTGAATTACTTGTCTTTCTCTGCTTTCAATTACAGTTCATGGCTGCTCGCAAACAGCGGAGAAGTTTAGCACTGAAAATAAACAGAAGTTGAAAGAGGGAGAGAGTGATTTAGTCTGTAGAGATGGGCGATATAACAGGTTTTTTGTTATTGTGATATATTATGCCTCGATATGCATTTCGTAGCATCCCGTCAGTACTTGTAGAACACAGAACAGTCACAGTTTTCATTACAAAAACAAGAATCCGAATCAGAAATCTTTATCAATTCCAGAGGAGACTGCAGACTTTTATATGACTTAAAAGATTCACACAATGCATAAGTTAAATTTCACAGACCTACTTATGCTAATCATGCTCTCTGGAATGAAACATGATGTTTTTCAGTCTTTTTTTATACACAGACAATACACACAATATACAGGCGGCTCATTTTATCGCAACAGTGAATTTACCTTTACAAGTGCTCTCAAATCCTAATGATGTGACTAAAAAATACTTGCTGATATTGAAAATAAAAACATGATTAGGTCATATTTTGGTTGGGTTATAGCAGAAACACCAGCTGCCTCTTTGAACCCAGCATGTGGGTAAATATGAAGACAGTACCAGGGCGATAGAGTTTCAGAATTGTTCAGTTTCAAACTGTTATGAGATTATTGCACCTCATGACATCTTTGTTGGTCACACTGTGAAAAATATGAAGATACATTTTAGCTCGCCCTGTGTGATGTGGTGGGAGATATTAGTCCTGAAAATGTTCCTCTGGGGCAGAAATCTTGGCAATTCCACATCCAAAAGGGACAAAAAAAAAAAAAAGTCTCCCAATGCTCTGTTTTGGAAAATCTGCAGAACCGTGTTTCCAACACACAAGCATAACTCCAACCCCCCATAAAACAAAATGATGATTAACAGTAATCATCATCATAGACTTTGTGTTGCTGTTTCGATATATTGCACTGAAAAATATCGCAATATATTGATATTCTGAATTGTTTCTCCCATATCTCTTGTTAGTGTTGTCACAGAAGGCTAAAGTAATGTAAAACTACCTCAAAACAGAAATGTTTTGTGTGTTTTGAGCAGCCTGAGATTTGAATTTTGAATGGATCCATGTAGTCCAACAGAAAGAAACCAACAATAACAATGCTGTTTTTAAACTAATAATGTTGGACAATCTAAGAAAAGAAAGAACTACATTTATCCAGAGGGAAATTGTTTTGTCATGAACAAGCTCAGTGCAACAAGAAGAATAAAGTTAAGTCAATTAAGAGTTAAAAAAAAGACAATAACAGTAGTAATGGTGCAACTGGAATAACAAAAGAATTATAACAAAAAAACTATAACCGATATAATAACAGATTAGTAGTGCAAGTGGTCATGAAAAGTGATTGTGCCATAAAAATATGATCCAATAAATCCAATAAAAGGAGATAGCAGCAGGTGATGAGGGGATGAGACTAACATTCAACAACATACAAATGCCATATCGTGTTATCGGTTGTAATTAAAATCATTTTAAATATTGCTTTAAAATATTACAATGCAAAGCACTACAGCAGTATCACAGCACTAGTCTGAAACTGGGCTGAGGCTCTCTGATAGTCATCTGTTTGCTTTGTGACGGCTGACTGGACGAAGGGAAATGTTTAAAACATATGCAGCATATCAAACACACAGAAAACTGCTTTACAAATGAGGTTTCCAAGCAGTATTTTAACAAACGACATGTCTGCAGAGTTCTGGGACTGATCATGAAGACTTTTATGACTCAAGAACATCTGCTCTTCTCTACATTCCACAATATGTGGCAGAAAACAGCAAAAAGTGTCTTTAGGAAAAGAGGAAGAGCAAACTTGGTGCCAGTATTTGAGAAACAAGCCAAAAAACAAACCAATTATAGTAGAACTTGCTACATAATTCCTCACTCTAGGAGAAAAACTGGCTATTATTGGGATTGGAAAAACAATACCAGTCAAACAGGCATCATTTTCATATCCATCATCCCTAGGTAAATGATAAAGTACTTCATAAAACAGTTTGACTGACTAAACTGGTCAATCTGAACACAAAACACCATGTAAATTACAGATAAATATAAACTTTACCTTTAGGCTGAAGAAAAAGACACAACATTTTTATGAAGAGAGTTCATTCCAGTTCATCCGGCTGAACTTCATAAGGTATGAGACTTGTTACAGGTTTTAAACAGATACGCCACAAATATGTGCAGATAATAAACTGTACAAACAGTGTAAACCACGTTAGCTTTAATAGCTGATGCAGAGATATCTGTCTTGTTTCAAGGAAAAGGCAAATACGACAGTCAGCTGTAGAAAAATAACTAATTTCTCAAGTTCAGAAAAACAACAGGAACTTGGTCTTAAATGATACTGCAGTTTGGTGGCTATGGTCTTTCTGTAATTTAAAGTTTTCAACATTTATTACAGTATGGTGTAATTATACATAATGTTCCTAAATAAAACTAAATTAGAAGCCCAAGCAAACCTACTTTTGAAGCTTAATCGTGACTAAATTATACTGGAATGTTTCCTTGATTTTAATAAGCATTACACTGAACAAGAGAAGTCAGTATAAAATATTTTATTGCACAGCAAAAACCACATGTGTATAAACCTGAGGTAGATGTGAATAATCATAGCTGCTTCGCTGGGGCTGCCAAAAATGGTGCAAAATGTTTTACATTCCAAACAATTTGGATCACATGTGTCTCATTAAACAGCATCTACATCTATGACTACTGGATTTAATAGATAGACTGCATCTCATTCAGTACCAGCTGATCTACGGCTCACTGGGAAGAGCAGACCCAAAATCTCAATCATCTGATGCAAAGTCCCGAAGGAGGAGGCAAAGAGGAGGGAAGAGGGAACAGAAACATGGCAAGTGGGCAGGTGTCCACGCGAGGCTAAAAAGAAACCAACCATCATAGATCTGCTCTCTCGTAAATAAACCGGACTACATCACACTGCCTACACAAACACTTTTACAAAATAAGCCAGTGGCCTAGGGGTTAGGAAGTTTCCCCTGCAATCAGAAGGTTGGGAGTCTTGGAAAACACAAGACTGCTAGCGGCACCACGGAGGTATCCATCCCCACACACTGCTCCTCGGGCGCTGTGTTCTTGGCTGCCCACTGCTTCACTTGGTGAATGGGTTCAATGGGTTATATGGTTTAGATATGCAGAGAAATGGGTTAAACGCAGAGAAAGAATTTTGTGCTGTTCACACTGTGGTGTGTTCAAGTAGGACATATGGTCACTTTGCTTCAATAATCCGACACAGACTGAATCAGTGTACAGCAAAAGGAAAAATGACACGTCAATAGCTACGACTGTATCTGCACAAGAGAGGAATTCTGTTAACCTCAGCGAGAGCTGCTCGAACTGAGCTCAGCTGATTATCTTCATTCCATCATTACTTCCTCAGAAGGAACGCGCTCTCCATTTATCAACAAGTTGAAATGAAACAGCCTCTTACATTCCTTGCATATCAGCCAGCATCAGCCTGCAGAGGGTAAATAATTTCTCTGGAAGGAACGATCCACAGAAGAGCTATAGAAGGTTCTGGAATCTGACCTTGATGCAAAAGCTCTGGCTTTGATGACAAAAAAGACAAAAGATACCCTCTGAACTGAGCAACCCGACTGACTTACAAGTGACCCCTGGCTCCCCACAGCATAACACACACACACACACACACACACACACACACACACACAGTTTCCACTTATGCATTCGTAAAGCATTCTTAACATCTCTATTATATATTCTTTATAAATTCTGCTAAGCTGAGCCATAACTGAATCAAATCAGGTTAGAAATGTGCAGCTCCAGTGTTTCAGTGAAAGCGAACATTCACACAGGGGACAGGTGTTAATGAGACCAGCAGCGCAGCCAAACACACACTTTCACTACTGCCAAACCACTGAAGGCCTCAGTCCAGAGAGTGTACAACACACACACTTTATCCCAGAGTGTGTTCAGGAACCTTTAGAACTGAGAAAGAGTCTCACTTACACACACTCTCCCAGAAAGTGTACAGGAACCTTAAGAACTGGGAAAGACAAAGACAAAGACAAAGACACACACACACACACACACACACACACACACACACACACACACACACACACACACACACAAAACTCGATATGGACGTTTCTATCCCACAAGAATCGTGGCAGAGTGCAAGGATGTGTG
>JBBPCY010094397.1:0-21848 GCA_037974405.1 Brachyalestes nurse
CAGAGAGAGAGACAGAGAGGGGGAGAGACAGAGAGGGAGGGAGAGAGAGAGAGAGAGAGAGAGAGGGATAGAGAGAGAGAGAGAGAGAGAGAGAGACAGAGAGAGAGAGAGAGAGAGAGAGAGAGGGGGAGAGAGAGAGAGAGAGAGAGAGCGAGGGAGGGAGAGAGAGAGGTTGTGGAAAGCTGATGCCTTTGCTACTTCGCTAACAGATCACCAGGATGTTAACCTAATTTAATAATCACAGAGGAAAATGTCCACACATTATCTATAAGGTTTATATGCATTTTAAACTATATTGCTTTAAAACGTACAGTCACAGAAAAAAATAAGAGACCACTTTCCCCTTTTTTCTGTTCACTGTTTGTACAATTTGCAGCAGTGTGAGAGTGTAAAATCCACAGGTGGTTAGGGCATTGGCCCTGCAATCAGAGGGTTGGGGGTTTGAATCCCAACTGCTAGACCACCGCTGAGGTTCCCTTGAGCAAGGTACCGTCCCCACACTGCTCCCCGGGCGCCTCATTGACGGCAGCCCATTGCTTCACTTGGTGAATGGGCTAAATGCAGAGAAATGATTTCACTGTGTGTTGTACTTGTATGACTATACATGTGACAAACAGTGTTGGGCAGTAACGCGTTACTAAGTAAACAACCTGTTTTATAAGCCTGTTTATTCAACTGACCACTAGGGCCTCACGCATTTATGTGATTTGTGTGGTGGTAAAATGATACAGGGAACACAAGTGTAAACAATTTTTTTGCCAGACTATTGTGTTTTTCGTTCCCAAACCCATTTGTGTCCACAAACAAAAATACAGTGGGCAGGACAGCGGCCGAATCAGAGGCTATGACATTTGTTACAGCATTGTGAAGTCAAAATATCCTTTGATTTCCAGTTCACCTGAAACAACAGCACCACCATACACTCCATTCAAACAGTGGGCATTTTGCTTATATCACACACACAGGTGTGAACAGGGTAATCAGTGAGGCAGCAGCGATTTGCAGATCCATTTTGCAATACTTTTGCAAACTTCAGGTTGGTGACACATGTTTCATCTTCTGACTGAAGAACTAATCTGTTCCATACAGTGCATGGAAACCCCTTTCTCCTTCATGGAGCCTTCTTCTTAAAGTCAAGTAGGGTTTATCATTTCAGTCATATAAACAGTACACAGTGAAGCAACATAAGAACAGAAACAGAAACAACACTACACGCAGCAGAACAGGACAAGACAACATTTTAATTAATGCAGTATTATGACAGACATTGAATTCCGGCAGTGAAGTCATGGGGTGTATCTTCATTGTGATTGGCTGCTCCATCACAGTGATTTGTTTAGCATGCTCTGCTGCTTGGAGGAACATCTAGGGAACTTAAGACAAAAAGTTAGCTTGAGAAAAGCATGTGTGGCATGAGATCTCACACTCAGTGCGAGAGAGCTGGCAACTCTGACTATTGCATCTGGATGTTGCCCTCAATCCACACTTGTCAGACCAAATTTGCATCCTTGCTTTCAGGACAGCTGACATAATGCTTTTATAAATGCATTTATAAAGTGCCCTAAATACTTCTTTAATGTGTTTGCTGCATATGAATCTGGTAGGTATCTAAGATGTACAGGAGTTGGCCAAACTAAACATGGTGAAAACGCTGTCCAACCAACTGCTTTAATGTTTTTTTATTCCTGTAAAGCACACTGAATTACCTTTGTGTGTGATATTGGGCTATTTCAATAAGTCATCAAACCGCTTGCTGAGGTGAAAATAACTCATTCTTGTTTAGGTAAGTTTATAACAGTCATTAAAGATGTAGCACTATGAATGTTTGTGGTAGTGTATGTGTGTCTGGCTGTGAAACCACCAGCTGAATTGCCTCTAATAGAACACGCAGTGCCTTAAGGCAACAGGCAATAATAGTTTCAATCATCCTCACACACACACACACACACACACACACACACGTTTCCCTCTCTAGCCTGTGACGGCAGGAACAGCTCTATAACAGCCTGCACCTGCAGAGTTAAAGAGAGTAACAGATTTCCGCTCACTTTTAGAAACACCAAACTCCTGCCAACTCATGAGTTGCCAACTCTCGCACAGAGTCTGGAAAGAGATCCCCCTCCAACCCGGACTGACAAACATCTCGCTCCAGCCTGAACTCCAAGGCTGTCAACGCTGTGACTCCTCCTATCTAGCTGTGTATATCATCTAACTTCTATTTCCTGAGAACTCCTCTTACCCCTCCAAACACCTGCTAATTACTTCTTACTCCTGCTAACTCCTCATAACCTCTACATACTCATCCAAACTCCTTCTTCTCCTGCTGATTTCTCTTAACACCTGCTAACTTTTTCAAACTCCTGCTAAGTCCACCTAACCTCTGCTACCTCCTCCTATCTCCTGCCAACTTCTCATAAACTCTATACACTCTATATACCCAGCTCCTAACTTGCTAACTCTACCAAACTCCTCCTATGATCTCCGTACTCCTGCTAACTCCTCATAACCCCTGCGTACTCATCCAAACTCATTCTATTGTCTCCTAACTCTGCTTAATTCTGCCAACTTGACTTCTTCTAATTCCTGCTAATGAATGGTTTGTTCCACCAACTCCAGATGTAGTTGATCTGCTTGGTGCCAACTTCTGATTCTTTAGTTTAGAACTGGAGCTACCAGGCTAACATTGCTTACAATAAAAGTTAATAGTCACCCAAATCTTTTCTGTAAATATAGACCTGTGCAAACGTCTTGAGCCAACTCTCGCTTCTTCATATTTTGCTTCCAAAGATCCAACCGTTCTTGTATTTTCAAGAAAGTATTTGCTGTCTAAATGGGGTGTTTACCCTGCGACCCGAAAGTCGTTTGTTCGAATCCCAGGACTGCTAGTGACAAGTCTGAGGTTCATTTGAGCAAAGGCACCGTCCCCACACACTGCTCCCCGGGCACTGTGTTCCTGGCTTTCCGCTGCTTCACTTTGGTGAATGAGTTAAATGCAGAGGAAGAATTTTGTGCTGTTCATACTGTGTGCTGGTGTGTTCACGGATGACACTTTACACACTTTAAATGGCTGCCGGCAGTTTTGTTCATTTTAAAGGCTCTTGTTTCGTAACTTCGTCTCTGGATGCAATTTCACTGTTTGATCTTAGATTAGCTCTGCTGATCTGTTTGTTTTTTGTAATAGCTGAAAGAAGAGAACAAATATGTTTGTCATATTCTGAAAGTGGGCCATTAATGGCTACTGAGAGAGGAGAATGGGAATCAGTTGGGCCACAGCGCCCCCTGTTGCACTCCATATTTTACTACACATCCTATTAACTGGTTGTGTGGTGATGCAAAGTCAAATGCTAGACTGTCAAATTTAATTGCACTTATTAGCTGTTTCATCACTAAACATCTCGTTAATATCTAACATTTATTACCCACGTTATTATTATATTTTTATTAGGTGACTTTTCGCAAGTCAGTAGTTAAAAATAAAATATGAATAAATAAATAACATTTGACATTTATGACAATAAAGGAACTCAAATAGAGAACACACTGTAAATGTATTTAAGGATATTTTTTGTAAATATTGAGTGAGTAACATACAAATGTAGAAAATCTCAGTGTGTGCAAAAAACTTTTGACTGATTTCCAATACATGTATACAACAACCCAGGAAGACAAACAAAGATGATGAATTTTGAAGAATGAAATAGGGTAAAATTAACATTTAAAGTGGCTTGCATGGACTATCAGATCGGTCTCATATTTATATTATCATGAATAGAATGTTGTTTGTTATTATTGTGTTTAAATAATCACAACAATAAGCTTTATATGAGGATGTGATTGCAATCTTTTGTGGTGTTTCAGGGATCAAAACCCAGATTGTGATTTTATTAGAACTGGAGCAGTAGAATGAGATACGGCTGCAGCGAGTATTCATAGAAAAGCACACAAATGCTCAATTAGCTGTGAGAGGAATTCTTGACGTGTGACTTAGAATGTGACGACAGGGGCTTTCACTCTGCAGGTGTGCGAAAGAGAGCGACCCTGTGACAGGCCGTCACATTTTCATCTCCTTTAAAGGGGATAAATGACGTTACCCAAAGGACTCTGTAAATAGCTAAGTCAATTTCTTTCAAAGGACATTATCTGGCAGTGAGATTAGATCAGGGACCTGCTGAAGGTCAGCCCTTATACCAGATGACATCTCCATCAGAAAGGCCAGAGAATGAGCTTTTTCCAAACAGGCAATTCGAGTAGCACACAGACAAACGAGCTCCTTCAAACATCGCAGACACAACTCTTGTCCTCCCCAGTGTGTTTTCACTGAAGCTGGTCTGTTGTATCTCACTCTGAACAGGAGTGGACGAGCATCTGGAGGAGCTATCTGAGCTCAATGAACCTGGACCTGAACCTGAACAGATGGAAAAGAAAGGAGATTTAGGACGAACCTCCTTCACATAGTAAAGAAATGACATGTCAGATCTGCTGTATCTGTTCGAGTAGATATTCAAAAGAAAAAATGTAACAGAAAAATAATGTGAAGTGTACTACTATTACTACTAATAATAATATTAATAATAATAATAGTGGATTTTTCCAAATAAGCATGATAATTAGCATCACCATTATCATCATGATCAGCATTATATAATAATAATAATAAGAAGAAGAAGAAGAAGAAAAAGGAGGAGAGGAAGGAGAGTTCAGTTCCACATGCTACCTGTTGGACAACTGTTTGTATCTTTGTATGTAATCTATTTGCACGTGTGTGCATATTTTTATATGCAGCCAGGATGTAATTCTTTGTTCAGTTACCTTATCGAGGCAGAACTCATTACAGCCCAGCCAAAGGAGATAACAGAGGTCAGAATATCACTAGAGAGAGAGAGAGAGAGAGAGAGAGAGAGAGAGAGAGAGAGAGATTGTGATAGCGAGAAAGAGACAGAGTAAAAGAGAAAGAGTGAGAGTATGAGAGAAAGAGAATGAGAGAGTGAAGGACAAAGATTGTGAAAGAAAGTGAGAGAGAAAGAGGTAAAGAGTGTGTGTGAGAGAAAGAGAAAGAGTGAAAAGGTGTGTGTGTGAGAGAAAGAGAAAAAGAATGAAAGAGAATGTGAAAGAGAGAAAGAAAAAGATGCTCCGAAGTGCCTATGTGGCTTTCTAGTCCAACATGAAATGTCTGGTCTTATTTCTTATTTCCAGCAGGCAGTGCTTGCATATCTTGTGAACGCCATCGTCAGTGAAGTACTCACACACTCGTACGTAAACATAAAGCACACAAACATACACTAGAACACACGTTTCTTAGAGAGAGAGGGGTCGCTGCGTCCACTCATGCTGCCATCTTATGGTTAATAGAAACATGTACCAGAGGAACTTTAAAACAGTGATGCATCACCATAAATACGGCAAATAAGGATTTTGAATAAAGGTTAATGTGGGGATTGATTTAAATAACAAAACTGTAGTATGAAGACGAATGAGTCTGATGGTGTTTACCCTGAACACTTTAGGAGAAACACGGAGTGAAGATAAACATACACTTCACTCTGAACACTTTGGGTGAGACGGATGGAGACTGAAGATCCTGGCTGCTATGGTAAAGCGAATGACTTATCAGCCGGCTAATCAAGGGATTAAAAATAAGTCTCCCAGTGTTGCCGTGATCACGTGGTTCCGGAGTGATTGCCCCTGGTGTCCAGGTGAGGGCGCCAGTTCTGCAACTGTGGTCCAAACCCGATAAAGCGGAGCTACCGTAGGCTCAGAGTGTTTCAGAGAAACAAGAGCGGAAGGTAAAAGGGCTTTTTAACACCTTTTCACTTTTACACCGTGTTTAGCGAGGGCGCAGTCTGCTCTCCTTTTGTAAAGTAAAGTGTGAAGTAAGGAAGTGTGTGAGAGAACACAGAACCAGCTTCCTCCAGATTGATCTGAGCTAAAACGGCTAATGTTAGCGTTTCTCCCGTGGGAATGGAGAAGGGGGGTTGCTGGTCTGTGTGTTGTTCTTTTTATTTTTGTTGATATTTGTGAGTTGGTGTTCGGGTTGGGTGTGTGTTGGGGTTGGGGTTGGGGTTGGGGTGTGGGTCGGGTTTTGTGTGTGTGTGTGTGTGTGTGTGTTAGTTAGTTGGTTGCTGGTTGAGTTAGTTGAAGATTATACCAAAATCTTTTGTATTGATGCTCCTATGAGGAAACTGACGGCAAATCATTCAGTGAACTTAGAACTGACTAGCAGCCTGTTGAAGATCCACCTCCATCATCAGATCTTGTTAAATGACAGCAACAGAGGAGGAAGCCCTTCCATAGGAAGTCACATCCATGTATGCTGCTATTTATACTAAGCAAAGTATTCTTGTCAAAAGTTTTATTGCACTGAACAGGTGTTTTATAAATACATAACTGTGGTTCCAGAACAATGGATGTGTAGGTTGGGGGTAGAAGTGCTAAAGCTAAAGCCTGGAAGGGATACTTGCTGTACCTATGTAAACAATAGTCAGTTCTCTCAGAATTCCAAGTCAGGGTAGCAGTGTCTATTTATGGTAGTGTTTGTGCATCAGGAGTTGTTAATATAATGCCCTGTTAGCTCGGTAGGGGACGCAGCCCAGGAGCTCAAAAGCTGAATCCGGAACTGTGCTATCTATTCATTTTTCAGTGTAGCATGCATTATACATCTTGATATTTCCTCAGTATTAATTAGTAATTAACCTCAGCTATTTGCTTTACATGTGCTTGGTCATCTTCCCATCAGTATGTAGCATCTCATTTTGTTCTAGTTTGACACAGGGGTTTCAGAAGGGACCAAAGAACTGATTGGCCTCATTTTAGCCCTCAGCATAGGGTGAGATTAGACATTGTAAGATATTATGCATTATCCCATATCTCATTAGTTGCCTCAAAACATTGCGGATACTAGTCTACAGTCAAGAGGACTGTATCTGTTCTGTTGCACTTGGAACTGATTTCTTTCTTTTTTTCAATTTTTATCTTACAGAAAAAAATGATCGCGTGTGGGTCTTCATCTCCTACTGCCTACCTACTTACACAGACAAAATTTACTTCCACAACAGTGAATACCACTGTGAGGGATTTATGGGAGCCCAAAGAGGAACCTGTGGCACTGCTGATCTCAGGAGAGGTTAAACATGAGAATGTAGTGGCCACAAGCTCCAGTCCTCCAAACACATCCTCTGTTACTCTTTACATCAACACATTTCATGGACAAACACAAAAAATTAAAGAGAAGTGGACACCTCCCCACTGCTCAGAGTGTGGGAGGTATTTCACTGATAATCACAGTTTCAAAATACACCAACGCATTCACACTGGTGAGAAACCGTATTGCTGCTCAGACTGTGGGAAGAGCTTTAGACGTAGCAGTACCCTAAAAAACCACCAGCGCATTCACACCGGAGAGAAGCCGCATCAGTGCTCAGAATGTGGGAAGAGTTTTAACCAGCTAATTCATCTAAAAACACACCAGCACATTCATACTGGAGAGAAACTGTATCACTGTTCGCACTGTGGCAAGAGTTTTAACCGACTAACTAATCTAAAAAGACACCAGCACACTCACACTGTAGAGAAACCGTATCACTGCTCAGACTGTGGGAAGGGTTTTACTACACAGAATCAATTCAGAGTACACCAGCGCATCCACACTGGAGAGAAACCGTATCAGTGCTCAGAGTGTGGAAAGGGTTTTACTTCACTGCAGCATCATCAGCTACACCAGCACATCCACACTGGAGAGAAACCTTATAACTGCTCAGAGTGTGAGAAGAGTTTTGGTAGACTGGGTAGTCTACAAAAACACCAGCACATTCACACAGGAGAGAAACCGTATCACTGCTCAGAGTGTGAGAAGAGTTATACCACACTGAGTAGTCTCGAAAAACACCAGCGCATTCACACAGGAGAGAAACCATATCAGTGCTCAGAGTGTGGAAAGAGCTTTAGATGGAATGATGCTCTCAAACAACACCAGCTCATTCATACTGGAGAGAAACGGTATTACTGCTCAGAGTGTGGGAATGGTTTTAACCAACTGATTTGTTTAAAAACACACCAGCGCATTCACACAGGAGAGAAACCATATCAGTGTTCAGAATGTGGGAAGAGTTTTAGAGACAAGGCTACCCTCAGAGGACACCACCACATTCACACTGGAGAGAAACTATATCACTGCTCAGAGTGTGAGAAGAGCTTTTCTACATTGGGTGCTCTACGAGTGCACAGACGTATTCACACTGGAGAGAAACTGTATCGATGCTCAGAGTGTGAGAAGAGTTTTACCACACTGCAACGTCATCAGTTACACCAGCGCATTCACACTGGAGAGAAACCCTATCACTGCTCAGAGTGTGAGAAGAGTTTTGGTAGACTGGGTAATCTACAAAAACACCTGCGCATTCATACTGGAGAGAAACCGTATCACTGCTCAGAGTGTGAGAAGAGCTTTAGTAGAGTAGATCATCTACAAAAACACCAGCGCATTCATACTGGAGAGAAAACATATCACTGCTCAGAGTGTGGACAGAGCTTCACTAACCAGAGTGGTCTCCAAAGACATCAAAGCAGAAATTGTGTCACTGCTTAGAGTGGGGTTTGGAGGTAAAAGAAAGTATTTTGATTATTTTGTTGATATCTCTGTAGCCTCGCAGCCAGATGGTCCTGGGTTTAATTCCCAACTGGGGCAATCTGGGTTCTTTCATTGTTTTTGTGTTGCGCCGGGAGCTCCAGTTTCCTCCCACAGTCCAAAGACCTGCACATCAGGTGGCCTGAAGATACTAAATTGCCCCTCTGCCCTGGTTAAGATTAGAATAGATGGATAATATTTATCCATGTGAAAAGTGAAGCATGTCCTGTGGCATGAGGATAGTTGAGAGAGTGATATTCTTCGCATGCACATTTGATTCATTCGAGACTTTGTAAAACATAACACTTTTATCTATTATGCAGTCTGTTTAGTTGGCTGTTGACTCTGCATTAGTTACATTTTTATTTTATGGATTTTTAATTACCATTACTTAATACATAATTACATAATTTCAAATATGATATACCAAGAAAACATGAAACATGTAAAACTTTTACATGTGAAACCTGTACACTCACACATTAATTCTTCAAAATGTAAAATAAAAAACAGAAAAACGAAAAGAAACTACTTTTATTAAGAGATGTCCTTCTTAATAAATGTAGTTCTGTAGCCACCCTTAGGAGTGAACCCTCTACTTATTTTATGAATGTGGGTATTGTTATGGGTTTGGAATTAAAGGGGACATATTATGCAAAACTCAGTTTAGTTATAATAGGTCTATGGGCTATACCAAACATGTTTATTAAGTTCTTTGCACAAAATCACTCTCACATAAAGAGATTTCGCCAGCTTTATTTTTTACAATATTCAGGCCCTTTCAAAATGAGCCATTTGGGCAGAGGGGCCATTGTTACCAATTTGCATAGAACCGTCTCTCATCTGTCAAGATCCCACCCACTAGATTAGTTGAAGATCCGCCATTTTTGTCTGCTGGTTTTACAAGCATAGCGAGAGCGCTATGTCTACAGGCAAAAGTAAGTCACACATGAAGTGTTGTGTTGTTGCTGCAAAGAACAACACAAATCCCTACACTTTTTTCCAGACTCAGAAAACAGAATGTCTGTGTGGCTCCATTTCATTTTCAATGGCCATGTCCCAACAACAACTGGTTTCATTCCACCTTAAATAATGCTATTCAAGGTGGAATGAAAAATTTGAATAAGGAGCTGTGAATAATGAGCTAACTTCAGCGCCATGGGGGATCTGTACCTGCTGTCTGTGACAAGTCAGCAGATGAGGGAGATGTAAGTACTTTCAAATAATGACTGTTGAATGACTGTGTTTCTATCACAGTTAAGTATGAACTAGCTTGTTTCGTTTCGTAAGCATGGGATGGGTGGGGTGTGGCCAGCAACAGCTTATTTGCATAAAAGTCACAGAGCCCTTAAAAGGCTCATTTTGAAAGGAACTGAAACTGACAGCAATAAAGCTGGTGAAATCTCTTTGTGAGAGTGATTTTGTGCAAAGAACTTCATGAACATGTTTTGTATAGGCCATAGACCTATTATAACTTGGGTTTTTTTTTAAATATTTTTTAATATGTCCCCTTTAAATAACTTCATAAATTTAAAAAAAAATTAAGTGACTTAAAATAAATGTTGATTTGGCTCTTAAGTACTTTTTGGTAGCTCTAAATATGATCAGTTTAGCTGACATAAAAATGATAGTTTAAAATGTCTCTTAATCTTTTGGGGGTTTTATTTTAATTCAAGATAATTTGCCAAGTAAAGACCTAATTTAAGTTTTTATATCTGATTATTTTACTGCTGAACTCACTGGAAAACTTAAAACACCTTAATGGCAGGAAGTCTTTGTTTGGAATTTTGTAAATGTTAAACAATACTGAAGGTGTCTATAATAATTTTACTATTTCTATATTATTATTTAGTTCAACTTTATTTATATAGTGCTTTTTACAACCAATGTTATCACAAAGCAGCTTTACCAAATCCAGGTCTGAGGCATGCCAAGGATGACAGAGGCGAGGAACCAAAAGAGGAACCCATCCTACCTGGGGGGAGAGAAAGAGAACAGTACAGACGTACTCTTTGCTGAACAGACTGGCTGTCTATGTCTAACAGAGGAGAGTTTTTGAATGAGGTATAGTCCAAGAGTCTAGTCCACAGCAAGCTTTTGAACAGCAGTTGCCCTTGCCTAGGGGAGGAGCACATGGAGAATCGAAAGCAGCCGAACCTCTCAGGCAAGGACCCCAGCGATTGCAGATCTGAGGTGAAGTGTATGCACCATGGAGAGTCTGTGTGGAATGGTATTTCAGTATACTGTATACTGAGTATATTGTGTTGACAATAAACAAAATCTTGAATCTTGAATCTTGAAAGTGTTGACCTGGAGAAGGCGTTCAGCCAAGCTGTTCCAGATGTGCAGCGGTTCCCCTCAGACAAAATACAAAAACAAAAAACAAAGTTCATTATGTTTAAGTTTACTGGGAATAATTTAAATAAAGGAATCAAACTGTATTTTTATAGCACATGTCTTATATGAAGTGCTTTACAAAACAACAAAAACATTTCCCTAATTGTACCATCACTGATATCGTACTGTCTGGTATCCTGGGAACGGTTGGCAGAGTGCAGCGTGTTTGGCTCCTCTACACTCCACCTTCCTCTCCCTAGAAGTCCCAGTACATTGTGGATAAATAAATATATGTATGTATAAAATAAAATACAAATTAATAGTTATCAGGCAAACAATAGTCATGAGAATGCTAAGCTAAAAAGGTATGTCTTAAGTTGTCTTGTAAAGGTGCTTGACATCATTAGATCTACTGGTAGTCTGTTCCAGAGGTGGGGACCATAGACATTGAATGCAGCCTCCCCAAATTTTTTTATATAAATTAAGAGGCCAATGTCAAACTAAACAGTGTACACTTCAAGAGTATATCTGAATAGTATTGGTGGCCTAGTGGGTAGGAGTCTTGCCTCTGGACCAAGAGGTCATGGGTTCGACTCCTACCTTCAGCATACCACCACTGGGTTCCTGAGCAAGACCCCTAACCCCAAGTTGCTGCAGGGAGACTGTCTCCTGTAGTTAGGGAATGGATGTCACTTTGGATAAAAGCATCTGCTAAATGCTGTGAATGTAATGTATTCAGGTGCTTGTCCATGCAGTGATTTAAAAATGGGGTAAAGATGAACACACGCTTTACTTTGAACATTTTAGTTGAGGCTTATGGTCTAAACTGAAAGATTCAGTCCAGGTGCGGGCGCTAGTTCTATTACTCTGGTCCTTAGGAATCTAAAGGGAAGAAGCAGCAGGTTCAGTGTTTTAGAAACAGGAGCTGAAGATACAATTTTTTTCACTTTTACACTGTATTTAACTCTTTTTTTTTTACCAAACTGGGCTGAGACTGCTCTCCTTTTGTAAAGTGTGAAGTGTGTGAGTACACAGAAGCAGCTTCCTCCAGACTGAACTGAGCTAAAGAGGCTAATGTTAGTGCTGCTCCTGTTGGTTTGGAGAAAGGGGAAATTTTCTAACTGGGCTGGAGAAATGCCTCCTAATATTCAAGAAGGAAAGAGTGTGTGTGTGCTGGGCCTTCCATAGGAAGTATAGGCTACTGCTGCTTTTAAATGTGACATACCTCTTTTTAAACAAGTTATAATTGGTCTATGGGGAACATTTGACACTGCTGATCTCAGGAGAGGTTAAATGTGAGAATGTAGCGTCCAGAAGCCCCAGTCTTCCAAAAACATCCTTTGCTACTCACATCAACACACCTCATGGACAAACACAAAAAACAGAAGGAAAATTTACATCTCCCCAGTGCTCAGAGGGTTTTTCTATGGCCTATGCCGATGCCTATATTTAGAAATCAGGGTCAGCCGATATGTGACGCCAATTTAAATATTTATTTATCTATTTTGTGTGTGTGTGTGGGTGGGGGTTGATATTTGGTCATTATGAATAATAACAGCAATAATAATAATTATAATGCTTCTTGGCAGACAGTTTCATGCCAAATGGTCATAATCTAATAATTGCAAAAAAAGAACCTCACACAGCCTGATATTCAAGAACAAGAAAAGCTGCTAGTGATTACTTTATTAAATCCTGACCCAGGCACGTTTAATAAAGAGAGCTAACTGCACTAAATCATGTGTGTATTTTTCAAGAAATGTCTACAGTCTGTTCTGATTTCCACTTTCACAAGCGAAAGAATTTCATTTATAAATGGCTTTGACAGCATCAATCGTTAAATGTGACTACGCATTTAAGTGTCTAGTTTTCTTCAACATTGTAGTGAGCAATTCTGTCTTTAAGCACAATGAAGCTGACTGGAGGCTACTTTGAAAGGGGTAAGCTGACTGAAGGCTACTTCGCTAGCAGTAAGCTAACTGGACTCCCGTTTACATTTCATTGCAAACTAATTTAAGAATCAATAATATTGGTAAGATAAAAAATTAAAACTTAGTTTTCTCCCAGGTAGGCATAATTCTGGTGTTCGCCGCTAGCCCTGCATGTGCTGGTAGAGGGGCGTGTCACACGTGTTCCACTGCAGCAACATGGGGCTGCCCATAAATGCGCATGTCTATTAATTGGTCTTAATATGCACCGACATCAGCCGATGCCGATTATGTAAAAAAATGCCAAATATCGGCCCGATTAATCTGCCAGACCGATAATCTGTCGACCTCTAGATCTTGGTTTCCACTGAGAGCTCCAGTTTTCTCCCACAGTCCAAAGACCTGCACATCAAGTGGACTAGAGATACCAAATTTGCTCCCTTTCCCCTGGTTAGGATTAGAATGGATGGATGATATGTAATGTGAATAATATCATGTTAAAATATCTGTGGTATGTGGATAGTTGGGAGAGTGATATTTACTGCGGTGAAAATGTATGTAACCTTTTTCATCTTAAAGTGCAGATTGCGTGTCATTAATTATTTCTGCTGCTTGTTTAAATCCATGCATATTTCTTTTATTCTAGACTTTGTAAAACAGCATTGAAATATATTATCATGTATTTTTGTATTATTACATATTTATTTTATGTTTTCAGTTGACTTTGCTTAATACATAATTCCACATATAATGTACCAAGAAAACATAAACCATGTAAAATCATTAATTTTCTGTAATAAAATAATTGAATTATTTTTTAAATAACATTAACACGGACTCCGTCACCAAATAAACTGAAAACAAACTACTTTTTTTAAAAGATGTTCCTTGCTTAGCTCAGTACATCCAAAAAGGACTTAAGAGCCAAATCATTTTTCTTGTCCTGGTGTGTGAGGTCCAGGTAAAGTGGTGCTACTCACTGCTAATCCAAAACATATACCAGTGAAACTAAGTTAAAGTTAAAAGCGGCTTTTAATAAAAGTTTTAAAAGTGCTGCTATATGAAGAAACATGGAATAACATTTAGTTTACAACAGCTTTTTAACAGCAGTGTTCCGTTTTCACAGTTAAACAGCTGCAGTTCAAATATTTATGTAAATCTCAACATAAACATCAATGTAATCAAGTCAAATGTGTCTTTTCCACACTCTAGTGTATCTGTTTAGCTTTTGATCGTGTTACTTTCTGACTAACAGTGTCTATGCTTTTAAATTTAAAATCAGCGTAAGTGGATGTGACGTCCTATGGAGGGCCCATCTTCTCTGTTGCTGTTGTTGCTCCACTTGATGGTGGAGGTGGATGTCTGATCTTTCACCGACTGCTAGTCAGTTTTGTGTTAACTGAATAATTTGCCTGACTGGTGGAGTGAAGATGAACACACACTTCACTCTGAACACTTTAGGAGAGGCTGATGCGCGGAACTGAAATATTAAGTACAGGTGGGGGCGCTAGTTCTATTACTCTGGTCCTCCAAAATCAGTGAAGTGGAGAAGAAGCAGCAGGTTCAGAGTGTTTTAGAAACAGGAGCTAAAGGTAAAATACCGTCTTAACACATTTCACTTTTACACAGTGTTTAGCTCTCTGGGCGGAGACTGCTCTCCTTTTGTAAAGTGAACTGCGAAGTATGTGAAGGGTGAGAAAGAAGGAGCTTCCTCCAGATTGATCTGAACTAAAGATGCTAATACTAGCGCTGCTCCTGTGGGTTTGGAGAAAGGGGCGATTTTCTGACTGGGCTGGAGAAATGCCTCCTAATATTCAAGAGGATAATATTGTTTGTGCGTGTGTGTGTGTGTGTGTGTGTGTGTGAGGTGTTTGTGAGTTGGGGTGTGTGTGTCTGTGCTTGTTGCTAGTTGAATTTGTTTGAACTCTACCCAGATTGTACTAAAATATGTTGTATTTTGCTCTTGTGTTTTTTTTTCCTGGAGGCGTATGTGTCGTGTTGGTGTGTGTTGTCTTGGGTTTGGGGTGTGTGTATGGTTGTGTTTCTGTTTGTGTGTGTGTTTTAATGTGGACTGTGTGTATGAATGAAATGACAGTAAAACCTGCTAGACTTGTTAGAAGATCACAAGCTAATCTGAAAAGGGCCCGCTGGGGTGGGGTGTGAAGTAGAGTTTTGGGGTGGTTATGTTGTGGGGTGTCACAACTAGAACAACCTGAACAATCATGTGGTACATTTTTTTTAACAAAATGCTAAACAAATGAGTGATTGTAGGCTGTTTTTTAATGTGTGAGGCTTTAAGTTTCGTGTTTGTTGGTCTGTCTCAGTTGAAAGACGCAGAATTAGAAGAAGCTGAAGGCAAATCATTCAATGAACACAAATCTGATCAGCAGCCTTTGGAAGATCAGACATCCACCTCCATCATCAGGTCTTATTCAACAACAGCAACAGAGACGAAGGGCCTTCCATAGGACAGTCACATCTATGAATGTATACGGCTGATTTTAAATGTAAAAGCATAAAGGCACTGTTAATCAGAAAGCAACATGATCGAAAGCTGAACGGAGATCCACTCCATTGTAATTAGTACTGTACAAATATTATGCACTACTTATCATAGTTAAAGAGATGTCTGATGGATAAAAAATTAGATGAGTTTTCAGATTTTACACTTCTAGGAACATTGGAACAAGCACATCATTATTTGCTCTTATATCTTGAACTTCAAGAGTCTCTCTTGCCAATTTATTAATCAGCAAATTTGAAGCACTTGTTATGGGTCCTAGCACTCTTTACTTCAGCCTTGGTGCAGAATTACAGGCGGGGTGAGGAGAAGAGAGGCGGGGAAAGGTGGAGGGTCCAGCTTGCGGTACCTTGCGCTAATGTTTACAGTGTGTAGCAATGGCTCGTAGACTAACAGCAGCACGGTTGTCCAAATAACAAAGTAGTACAACACTTGAGATAATGTGTGTATTCACACACCATTCACACACATACCTGATGCTATCTACCTTAACATTTGCGACAGTAGCCTGCTAACTGCGCTGTTAGCTGCAGAGCTAATGTTACGGCCACATTCTAAGGGTAAAAAGCTTGGTAATATACAGCAAAGCAACAAAACTATATAGTGTTGAGTTGACTTACTTGTCCAGGGAGAGTTGGTACTGATCCAGACTGATCCAGCAAAACCATCTCTGCAAGTTGAGGAAGCAATCTTCAGCGAAATGTTTGGCGCAGACATACAAATTTTTAGGAGGTCGTGTCGGTGCATTTCCTGAAAAAATCAAATTAATCCACTGGTTCTTCAGAGGCTTGCGTGAAGGAACTAAAAAAATACATTTGTGATCATTTTTACATTTAAGCACCGAGCAAATGCCATGCTTCGCTCATTTGTAAGCCATGACAGTCGGTGGAGCTCATTTTTTAGGGGAAGGCGGTGCGAAATTCTCTGGGCGGGCAAAGAACGAGAAAGGGGAGATCATCTTTCCCCGCATGACGACATACAGGGCAAATTACAGATCGGGCCATCTGAGCTGCCGCTCTCTGAACGGCGGAGTAGGATGACCAAAGCACTCTTTATACCCATCGCAATTTCTAGCCACTGCAGGACCATAGGCAGGCTAGGGGAACTCGTATTAATGTTAAAAAAATATCACAAAATGATATTTTCATGTCATGGGACCTTTAAACGTCGTTTTAACAGTGACACTGTGTGCAAAAATAATGTAAAAACAAATTGAAGTCCCTGCTGCTTGACTCCGACATTTTGTCTCTCATGTCGTTTCTTCTTCGCTGGTGTTTTCCGCCGCTTTGCTGTCATTTTCATGAGGAGCGCCCCCTGACGGAATTCTGCGGTAGTGGTTAAACAACCAATATAGAATATGAACCATTAGAATTGTTAGTAGTGATCTTTTCGTATAACTAAGCAAGTGATCAATAGGAGCAGGTACAAATGCATAACTCTGATCAACTTTGTACAACACAGTGTCACTTAATATTCTACAGAAATTAATTTAATTGGATTTGGCTAACCGTGTGACCCAGTACCCAGTACATCAGTAAAAGCTACGGTCACATGTGGGAGTTTTATACCTAAAACATTATACCTGAAATACTTGTTGCTGTTCATGTGTGACCTTAACCAAAACAGCTCCTTCGAGATCAGTAAGGTAGAAGGTAGAAGTGGTGGTGTTGGCTTAACCCCCCCCCCCAAAAGGAACATCTGCCATCACTTCATAGTGGAGTTTAATTTTTCTTGCAAAACCATCTGCAAGACAATTAATGTGCTCCTTCACTCATAAACGACATGAGCGTTGTGCCTGAGGTCTGTTCAGCACGTTCATGATGTGGAGTGTTTAGGCAACAACTCTACCGTCTTTGAGAGAGAAGACTGCTTTGGTACCAGAACAAGGGTTGTGTAGGTTGGGGCAGAAGCACCAAACTGAACAGTCAAGGGGAGTGGGGGAGCATCACATGGTCTGATCCGGCTGCTGTCCTGGGGTCGGGTGCTCAGGATGTGTGCAGTGTGATTGGACAGGAGGGTCTGAAACACTTGATTTCATTTTCTCTGTAAAACCTAGCATAAGAGTAATTATGTTCCTTTGCTAGAGTAGGACAGCTATTTGCATGGATTACCCTCTCATATACATCAGGGTTAGTTGAGTGACTGATGTGTTTCAGTCTACTGTTTTTATTTAAGATTAGTAGATTTGATGCCCCTCCTGTACTGTTTCTGCAGTATGCAGCTATATTCCTTGTTCTGTCGGCTGCACCCAGGTCTTTGATTAGTGTCCACACATCATGCTTTACACCCCCACCTTTCCTGCCCACATGAGAGACATTAAAAAAGTTTGGGAGAGCTGTTTCGTTAAGAACGATGCACTGCAGCTGTCATGTGCATGCACATGCCTGATGATGGAGTCTACCACTCTCTTAGCTTGTAGGTAACATTACAGGACTTTATCTCAACTAATGAGACATCCCATATCTCATTAGTTGCCTCAACACATCTCAAGTGCTAGTTTACACTCAGGAGGAATTTGGTGTTTTCAGCTCAAAAATATCTGTGGCTGGTATTTGTCAAACCATAGAATCGAGAAGGTTACCAGAGTTCTGTGTTGTTCACTATTCTGTTGCAACTGGCACTGAACTGTTCCCTTTTTTATTTTTATCTTACAGAAAGAACTGATCACCTGCGAGTCTTCTCCTTCTACTACTGCACACCTCCTCACACAGTCAACATTTACTTCCACAACTACTCCAATGGATGGCACTGTGCAGGATTTATGGGAGCCCAAAGAAGAACATGTGACACTGTTGATCTCAAGAGAGATTAAATGTGAGAATGTAGTGTCCAGAAGCCCTAGTCCTCCAAAAACATCCTCTGCTGCTCTTCACATCAAAACACCTCATGGACAAACACAAAAAATTGGAGAAAAATTGACATCTCCCCAGTGCTCAGAGTGTGGGAGGTATTTCAGTGATAATCATAGTTTCAAAAGACACCAGCGCATTCACACAGGAGAGAAACCGTATCAGTGCTCTGAGTGTGGAAAGAGTTTTATTACACTGGATAAAGTAAAAATACATCAGCGCATTCACACTGGAGAGAAACCGTATTGCTGCTCAGACTGTGGGAAGAGTTTTAGACAAAGTGGCACCCTTAAAATACACCAACGCATTCACACCAGAGAGAAACCGTATCAGTGCTCTGAGTGTGGGAAGAGTTTTGTTACGCAGGGTGACGTCAACAGACACCAGCGCATTCACACTGGAGAGAAACCATATCAGTGCTCAAACTGTGGGAAGAGTTTTAGATGTAATCGTGACTTCACAAACCACCAACGCATTCACACAGGAGAGAAACCTTATCAGTGCTCTGAGTGTGGGAAGAGTTTTATTACGGAGAGTAATTTCAAAATACACCAGCGCATTCACACTGAAGAGAAACCGTATTGCTGCTCAGACTGTGGGAGGAGGTTTAGACACATCAGTACCCTTAAAAGACACCAGCGCATTCACACAGGAGAGAAACCGTATCAGTGCTCACACTGTGAGCAGGGTTTTAACCGACTAGCTAATCTAAAAAGACACCAGCACATTCACACTGGACAGAAACTATATCACTGCTCAGTGTGTGAGAATAGTTTTACTACATTGTGGCACCTACGAGTGCACCAACGTATTCACACTGGAGAGAGCCCATATCAGTGCTCAGAGTGTGAGAAGAGTTTTACTACACCGCAACGTCTTAAAATGCATCAGCGCATTCACACTGGGGAGAAACCATATCACTGCCCGGACTGTGGGAAGGGTTTTACAAGACAGAATCAGGTCAAAGTACACCAACACATCCACACAGGAGAGAAACCGTATACGTGCTCAGAATGTGGGAAGAGATTTACTACACAGAATCAGGCCAAAGTACACTACCGCATCCACACAGGAGAGAAACCCTATCAGTGCTCAGAATGTGGGAAGTGTTATACCACACTGGGTAGTCTAGAAAAACACCAGCGCATTCACACCAGCGAGAAACCATATCAGTGCTTGGAGTGTGGAAAGGGTTTTAGATGGAAGCTAGGACTCAAACGACATCAGCGCATTCACACTGGAGAGAAACTGTATTACTGCTCAGAGTGTGGCAATGGTTTTAACCAACTTATTCGTTTAAAAACACACCAACGCATTCATAGTGGAGAGAAGCCGTATCACTGCCCAGTGTGTGGACAGAGTTTTAGAGGCAAGGGCAACCTTAGAGGACACCAACGCATTCACACTGGAGAGAAACAATATCACTGCTCAGAGTGTGAGAAGAGTTTTACTACATTCAGGCATCTACGAGTGCACCAACGCATTCACACTGGAGAGAAACCATATCACTGCTCAGAGTGTGAGAAGAGTTTTACTACACTGCAACATCTTCAAAGACACCAGCGTATTCACACTGGAGAGAAACTCTATCACTGCTCAGAGTGTGAGAAGAGTTTTGGAAGAGCAGATACTCTACAAAAACACCTGCGCATTCACACTAGAGAGAAAACACTGCTTAGAGTACAGACAGAGTGTCATTGAACAGAGTAATCTCCAAAAACAGAAATACATCGGTATGGAAGTAACAGGAAATATTATTGTGTGGCGAGCTCTGTAGCCTCACAGCCAGATGATCCTGGGCGATCATGGTTCAGGGTAGAGGTCGACCGATATGGGTTTTTCTATGGCCTATGTCGATGCCAATATTTAGAAATCAGGGTTGGCCGATGGCCGATATGTCACTGATTTATATATTTATTTATCTATTTTGTGTGGGGGAGGGGACAATATTTGGTCATTAATAATAACAACAATTGTAATAATAATCATTTCTGGGTTTCTACTGAGAGCTCCAGTTTTCTCCCACAGTCCAAAGACCTGTATGTCAAGTGGACTGGAGGGACCAAATTTGCCCTCTGCCCTGGTTAGGATTAGAATGGATGGTTGGTGTCAATTCATTCTGCTGCTTGTTTAAATGCAAGCATATTTCTTTTATTCTACACTTTGTAAAACATACCATTGAAATCTATTATCATGTATTTTTTAGTTTGTGTTTGATCTTGTATTATTGCATATTTATTTTATTTTCAACTGACTTTGCTTAATACATAATTCCGCATATAATGTACCAAGAAAACATAAAACGTAAAATCTTTACATGTAAAACATTTCCATGAACCTTCACGTGTTAAATAAATGCCTCATTAATATTCAGTAATAAAATTATTGGAGAATTATTCTTTAATAACATCACCAAGAAGGCTGAAAATAAACTACTTTTATTAAAAGATGTTCCTTGCTTAGCTCAGTATGTCCAAATAGTACTTAAGAGCCAAATCATTTTTCTTGTCCTGGTGTGTGAGGGTCAGGTAAAGTGGTGCTACTCACTGCTAATCCAAAACATATACCAGTGGAACTTTGAAACAGTGATACATGTCCATAAATAAGTTAAAAGGGCTTTTAATAGAAGTTTTAGAAATGCTGCTTTTTAGTGTATCTGTTTAGCTTTTGGTTGTGTTACTTTCTGATTCAGAGTCTATGCTTTTAAATTTAAAACCAGACATCCTATGGAAGGCTGAATAATTTGCTGAATAATTATTTGCCTGACTGATGATGATAATAATAAGATGCTGTACAATTTTGAGTAGATGAACAAATCACGAGGGGAGGAACATATGGACATGGTATCAGGAGGAAGGGGCAGAGTCAGCGTGGAGTAGGAAGTCGGAAGTGACTGCTTGAAAGAAGAGTGTTTGATTGCTTGATGAAGGGTAAAAGCCCTGTCTCAGCTATCACCAAGTCCAGAGCTTGGTCATAGCTGAGGAGTTGTGCATCAACAGACCTTAGGCAATGTGCGGAACTTGAATGGGAGAGAAGGTCAGAGAGGTAGGAAGGGGCTTGGTTGTTGAGGACTTTGTAGATGAGTACCAGTATTTTGAAGTTGTTCCTGAATTTTACATTGAGCCAGTGAAGGTTGCAGAGGACAGGGGTGATGTGGTCATGTTGACGAGTGGAGGTGAGCAGCTGGGCAGCAGAGTTCTGGACATATTGTAGTTTAGGGTTTTGGATAGAAGGCTGTAACGAATGCTGTTGCATTAATCGAGTCTGGAGGTGATGAGGGAGTGAATAAAAGTTTCCGTTGCAGTGAAGGATAAGGAGGGGCGAAGGCAGGCAATATTTTGGAGGTGCAGGAAGGCTGTTTTGGTGACCTGATTGATGTGAGGTACAAAGAAAGGTGGTGTCAAAAATGATTTCAAGGTTGCAAACGTGGTTGGAGAGATCAACACAGCAGCCATCAATGTTAAGGGCAAAATTCTGGACAGGTGTGAGGGAGTATGGGCCAATGATGAATATTTCAGACTTATTGCAGTTGAGTTGAAGGAATTTCTTTTGGGTCCATGATTTAATATCACTGAGGCAGGCGGTGAGGGTAG
>JBBPCY010094416.1:0-21846 GCA_037974405.1 Brachyalestes nurse
CGCAAACTAGTTCATTTTTATTTGAATGAACTGTATTTTGAACTAGTTCTTTTTCAGCGTGAACTGGCACAACACTGCCTAAATAAAGCAGAAGCAACAGAAATACTTAATTTTAAGAAAACAAATATTAAATATTAATTAACAAATGAACTTAATTCAAAAGAACAGAAAACTAAAATAATTGACTCCCCACAAGTGACTCAAACGAACCACAGTTTTGCAGCAGGGCAACAGACCAGAGCACCACACAGGCACCAGTCACGCAGAGTGAGGCAGAGCTCAGACGAGTAAAGAGCAGCAAGCTGGACCAGCAAGGCGAAGCAGCAAAATAAAACCCAAGACAAAGCAGCAGTGTTTAAGTCCAGCTCAATAAAAAAAACACTTCATTAGTGCAAGAGGTACAGAGATGAGGGCATAAATAGCAACAAAACGTACATACCTACCAATCTCTGTGGTGTTGATCACCTAAGAGAGAGGGGTGGGGGAGAGAGGCGCAAAGTGTGCTACACACGCGAGCAGCAGCGCGAAAAGCTTCACCCATGTGCCAATCAAACAGGTGGCGTCCAAGTGCCCCAATACAAGGCACGCCCCGCCACGCCGATTGCTACAACCAGGTGGGAAAAAAATAAATGTCGGCCAAGGAACAATAATCAGGATGCCATGCGATTACTGGAGCCACACAGGCCTTACCTACACCAGTGACACCAGAAACCAGGAGTGAGCTAACCCGGGAGTAGGCGGTCACAAGACCAAAGGGCAAGACACGTATGGGTAGGTACCATCGTCTTTTTATATTATGATCTACCCCCAGCTAATTGGCTAATAAGCCAGTGCAATGAGGCACAGCCTTACCCTAATTAGGAGGTAGGATGAAACTCATCCTGCTACAATCTACCCCCTCCAAATGCATCGTCACCCCGACGATGGACCACCCAAAGCTAGTCCCAGGGCCTAAAGAGTGCAGAAACTGCGTTAGAAACTGGGCCAGATAGATTTCCAGCCTGAACTCTCTCTCCTACTGACCTTGGGAGATGATAGACATTGGAGTGTAGTCCCGCATTGGACCACAAAGTCTGCCGGGCTGTCAATCCACCTGTACCAGGGGAGGGCACTGGAGTACTTCCAAAAGAATTGGATCAGGTAGTGAAAGCGGTGACCCAGGGGCACATTAAGTTATTACAGCAAGAACAGGAGCTACCTGCAAGTTTTCCTGTCTTAAAACAAACCTATCACCATCCACTGACAATTCATCCTCTGGCTGTTGCTGGTCAACAGCTGGGGACAGGGGCTGACTTGTAATATCACCTGGGAAAACAGGGAATGATGAACGTGCTTGGCTGCACCCTGGCCATCAACAGGTGCAATAGTATACACCGAACCTCCCTCTTTTGGTGCTCTTTGTACTCTGTACACAACTGAGGCCCACTGATCCTGTATCTTATGACGTCCTTTCATACTAAAGTCTCGCAACAACACTAACTGGCCCTCTGTTAGTGGTGGACTTTGCACGAGATGATCATAGGTTTTCTTTCTATGCTCAGCTGCAGCATGTAGCCATTCCTTAGCGCCTTTAAAGGCGATCTGCAGGCGGGTCTGGTGCTCCTGCACCCATTCCGGTACTGTGCCACCAGCTGGCTCCTGAACTCGACCCAACAAGAAATCCACGGGCAACCTTGGGTCCTGACCAGACATCAGAAAGAATGGAGATTTACCAGTTGTCTGATAGGGAGTGATATTATACGAATACAGGAGTTGTGGCAGACAGGAGTTCCAGTCTCGCTTTCGAGAGACTGGTAGGGTGCGCAGCAGGTTGTGCCTGGTTGTGCCAGCTCGCACTGCTCATTACCAGCTGGATGGTACGGTGTGGTGCGAAACTTAATCCCACACAGGGTGCACAACTACTGGGTTAAAAGGCTCTCAAAATTGCGGCCCTGGTCGCCATACAGGGACACCAAACTTTGAAAACCACTCATTTACCAGTACTTGAGCTACAGTGGCAACGGCCAGGTCGCTGAACTGTAGAGGCCCACTGTAAGGCCTTGGAGAATGAGGTGCCAGGAAGAACAGCCTCGAAATCTGGAGCTCCGGAAGGATGCTGCCGAGACAGAGCATCATCGTTGTTTGGTTGAACCCAGCTTGGTGGTTGACAGATGGCTAAGTGGGATGTTATCTATGAACACTACACACTTATGCCCAAGCAGATACTCTCAGAACTTTCCATCATTGCCCATTTGAAGGCCAAAAACTCCAACTTCATGGAGCTGTAATTAGCCATGCTCCTGTGACAACACAGCTCCAAGGCCCCTGTGGCTTGCATCAACTTCTAAAATAGGACGTGAGAAGTCCGCATAAGCCAACACAGGTGCCATTGTAAGCTTTGACTTGGGTGCCTCAAAGCTATGATGACACTCCTCTTTCCATGACCCCTCACTCTGACGCCTTCTTGGACTTGGTGCCTCCACACTCGGCAACCAACTTATGTAAAGGGGCAATAAACTTGGCAAAACCCTCCACAAACCATCAGTAGTAGCTGGCAAAGCCAAGAAATGACCGTAATACAGAAATGGTAGTGGGGGGCTGCCAGTTGGCAACCACCTCGATTTTGCTGGGATCTGTGGAGACGCCCTTGTCTGAAATTACATGCCCAAGTAATGCACCTCATGCTGGAAGAAGGAAAACCAAAAACACACAAAAACCATTAAGAAACTGGAACACACATCTCTGCCCTTAAATGTAGACCATCCTGCCGACTACGCCAAGAATGTGGTGCAGTTTAGGAGCGGGATATGTTTTAAGGGTATAGAAATTGCATCAACTACGTCAGGAGATGGCATGCAACGTGGAACAAAACTCAATACAGAAGTTAAGAAAAAGTTAATTAAATTAACTAGGTGGAAGTAAATAGTCCTTTACCTTGTGGACTATTACACACCTTGCTTTTGGAGTGATCTTTGGTCAATGGTCTTGAAATTCTTCCATTTGTACACAATTTGCTTGACTTTGGATTGGAGTCCTTAAAAGTCCTTAAAAGTACAAAAGAATTTTGTAAGCTTTTCCTGCCTGATGAGCATCCACTCAGATCCTCAGAAATGTCCTTTTTTCGTGCTATGATGATTAGACTTTTATAAATCCTTTTTGTTTAAACAAAGCAGAGTACTCACACCCAGTTATCATCCCAGTGGTTTATAACACCAGATTCTACATTCAGCTGTTAATTCTAGAAGTTCACACATTTTTGTCCCTAAAATATACTGAATATGATGATGGTCAGCATGACCAAAAGGTCTAATTTTTGTCTCCTCTATGTTTCTCTTATTATCCACCTCATCTGCATGTGGGCCCAATAAGCTCATACATCCTCTTCCTAGCAAATTGTTATCTGTTCTTTGGTTTTATCCATGTTAGTGGATGACAAAGGAATTTTACTTGTGTCTAACCTAATACTCATACCCCAGGGAAACATCTGAAGCTCATTTTAAACTGGCAACTAATGTAATCATGCTAACTGCCAAGTCTGTGATGGCAAGATTCATGCTTAGTGGTATGAGAGGGGGAGGGCCATCCTACCCACCTAGAGAGAGTGAGGACTATTGTATTCTTGGACTTCCGGCCATGGATCGATATCGATCTTCTTGTGATAGGGCCATTTTTGTAGAACATTTAAATCATTATGTTTGTTTTGATTGTTTTTCCCAGTTTCTTGAGAGGTGCAGGTAGTCATTCTGGAATTAACATTATTTTTAATGAATAGTGAATACACAGCTCAAAAAAATAAAAGGAAAAGTTTGAACACATATTAGATCTAAAAAAAAAAAGTCATGCTGGATATCTATACTGACATGGACTGGGTAATGTGTTACGAATGAAAGGATGCCAATATTGTTTGATGGAAATTATCAAACTACAGAGGGCTGAATTCAAAGACACCCAGAAAATCAAGATAAAAACAAATTTAACTGCAGCAGCTCAGAATGGTACAGAATGGTAGTTTGTATGGCCCCCGCATGCATGCCTGACAATGTCGGGGCATGCTCCTAATGAGATGACAAATGGTGTCCTGCGGGATCTCCTCCCAGATCTGGACCAGGGAATCACTGAGCTCCTGGGCAGTCTGAGGTGCAAGCAGGCAGCATTGAATGGACTGAAACATACAGTAATGTACCAGAGTTGTTCTATTGGACTTAGGTCAGGCGATCATGGGGGCCAGCCAATGGCGTCAATTCCTTCATCCTCCAGAAACTGCTTGCATACTCTCACCACATGAGGCTGAGCATTGTCATGCACCAGGAGGAAGCTAGGACCCACTGCACCACTGTAGGGTATGACAATGGGTACAAGGATTTCAGCCTGATACCTAAGGGCAGTCAGGGGGCCCATTGTCTAGCCTGTAGAGGTCTATGTGTTCCTCCATGGAAAAACCAGCCAGAAAAGACGAGGAGGGAAAATGTCAGTGGCCTCCACCTGTAAAACCACTCCTGTTTTGAGGATCGTCTCATTGTCAGTAGTTTAATTGACTTGATGCTATACTCTGATTAACATGTATTTAATTTTTTGGAGCAGTGTATATTTCCACATGAAGATATTTTTTATACTTAAGTTTTTTACTGATGAAATACCGTTTGTATTCTAAACTATGAATGAAGTATATCCTTACCAATAGTTGTCTGAAAGCTGAATAATGTTGGAATGTTAAGAAAAACATTTTTGTTGATTCCAAAGCTTTATGGTTTGCTAAAAGAAGTTCCAATAAATCAGTTTCTGAGGTCTAAGAAATGTAGCAGAAAGAAATGTCAAGGGTGACAATCTTAGGGAGACAATGTACAGTAAGGCCTAAGTCACTTAATCCGACTGTAAAAAAAAAAGTCAGGACCTTCTCTGACCCCTGTCTGGTTTTCTTAATGCCAGGCTAAGCACCAGTAGTTAACATGCCTTTAACTTGGCAGAGCCTTGGGGTGGTGTAAGCCACTGCAAGACGGCTTAAGGGAAGATACGTGTTCTACTGTCACCTAATTAACAAGGTTGTGTAAGCACGGATGGCAAAGCCATGTAGTATGCCTCCATAATGTATGAATTAAGGATAAGAGCTTTCCTTCTTTCCTCACATTTTAAGGACGAAATAGAATGAAATTTATTTATAGAACAAACATTTGTTCTTCTGGAGGAGCAGTTTTCAGAGAAGCTTTGAAATCCCCTACAATAATCCATTTAATGTACAGGAAATATATGCCTTACTCCACTGACAAGAGTAAATAATCAAAGTTTAATTGACCATCAGAGAAAGAGAATAAGGCTTTGGCTTCATAGTATTCTCAGCCTCCTGACCTGTGTGCTACTGGAATTCCGACATAGAAACATCTCATATAAAGCCTCAAGGTCCACAATGCACATGGTAGGGTATGTGACTGTCGGAAAGATGTAAGATCAGGGTTTTTAGACCTCCAATCAGAATGGTTAGATGCTGTGTAGGTGGAGCCTATGTGCATGGGGATATGGAAATGTGAGCTTTCGTTTGCTCCCACAGTAAGGATTACATGAGGAAGTGATGAAATAGGGGGTTTAGAAGGGCAGGCAGATGTGAGAGTTCAATCACAGATTAACAATCACATTGTGCCTTAAAGGCCCCCATACGCTCCCTGGAATTTTTCTTCACATCTCCAGAGGTGTTTTATTTTTGTTCAGAAATGAGACACAATTTACAAATGATAGACACATTACTAACTGTAATCCGGTAATTCGTTTAAAATTAGTTTCTTTAAACAACTATTCATCAGCTTTGATATCTTCAGCATAGTATAAATGATTTGGTGCACATGGTGAAACCCCATTTTTTAAATCCTTTCAACTTGTGAGGAGTGTTGAGCAATGTTTCTAAGCTTAAGTGTCTTATTGAGGCAGGTGAGTTACAGCAGAGAAAAATGTACACAACACTGGACAGCATGTCACAGACAGGACAAGGATTAAGAACCACTGTATGTTCCAAAGTACTATTCTTTGTCTGATTTATTATGACCACTATCTGCTGCCTCCTGCAGTATGACCTCTAAACTTGGCAACAGTACATAACACTAGATAGAATTCATTAGAGTCATCACATACAAGCTCATGTGTGGTGATCAAGATATCTTAAAATCAACATTCCAGGTCTTGCTATCTCCCTAGAGTGAGTACAAGGATCTTAGCAACGTATAACATAGATGTACACTATGAACTAAAGCCTAACACAAATGAGATGTTTAACGTTTGTGGTCTATAATATTGACAAACCAATTACTCCATTCATCCAGAACATTGTCAACCATATAATTACTTAAAGACAAAACAAGTGTGATGTAGGTTGGGGGGTTTGGGGGCAGTTAAGATGATAATTGATGGCTTGGTTGGCAAAAAACTAAATGGAGCCAACATACAATAGAACAACAGGCTTTGACTGGAAAGAGGAGCGGGTGAAAAAAATCTTCTTAAAGCAACTAATACAGTGGGGGAAAAAAAACATTACAAGTGTGATTCTATAACATCCTTTATATCATTTTGTAAAGAGAACATTATTACAAAAATAATCTCATTAGACAACAAAAAGTTGAATGGAACACAATCACTGATGACCTGCACAAAAAGAATACCATCTTGATAAATGAGGCAGAAAACATCTAAGATATATGATAACCATAAATGAGTCCTTTATAAGATGTCTGCTGTGATGTGATATCTGATGAAAAACCGAAATCTTAGCAGAACAATTGTAAAAAATACAACTGTAATTTAAAAGACAACAAACCAGGTCACACCCTGAACTGTTTCGCATTTTTCTGTTGCTGATCAGCTTTTATTTTAATCTACAATTACTGTTTGCTGAATTTAACAAATGTGGCCTGTGCATTTATGGCACATTTCAACTAGAAACTGTGCAGAAAAATTTGCAGAAAACACCGGACATGCAGAAATGTTCCATGTAGACGTTGTTTAATTCTTTCCCCAAAGATAAGTAAAATAAAATAAAATAAAAACATGTAATTTGATCAGGGGAGTTCAAATGTTTGCATATGGCTGTAGCTAGCAAGTAACAGAACTTTATCTCACCAATTAGCATCACAAAACTAAAGAAAGAACTCCAGACATACAACATTTCTAAGCTGACTGCATTCAGGATATGGTAAATTGTGTAAACTCCCTTTCTGCTGCAGTATTACTTTAAGATGAGAAACTGTATTCATTATGTGGTGACTTTGTGTGTTAGATCCAGGATTTAAGAACAGCCAGGATTAAAAAAAACACCTGATCCAGAGCTATACTTTACTTCAAATGAATAAATTGTACACAAAGGAGAAAAAATGTAATGTATCCACTTATTATTAGTCATAAAGGTCACTGCATAAAAACAGGCTCAGGTGTCATTCCCATTCTGCAGTCATTCATTTTGGAGAGATGTGACCAGTCACTGGAGTGCTAATGATGCTCAGTTTCTGTTCAGAGTGTTTGTTTCACATCTCTTGTACCATACTAACAACAACTCTTCTAATGCAAGATGTGAGTTTCTCTCTACATCACAGGCATTTTTTTCTCCTTCGATTTGAGCATAAACCCATCAAGTGTTGCATGCAGCACAGAACCTCTAACACTGCAGTCTTTTGTACTATCCTAACCAATCACACCAACCCAAGTCAGGCTCAGTGGCATGAACGCTCCTCAGACTTCCCAACAGTATATCTTCCCATCCAGTGTGGCTTCCCTTTAAACCTCAGCGTTTGTCGCAACGTTTATCTATTTCTCGTCCAATTCGCGCCAACAGCACCACCCTCATTGCTGAGTCTAGAACGTTTTTTTCTTCCACCCGTTCGACCACACTTTCTGGCTCATCCTCCTTAAAAGAACAGGAAAACAAATTAGAAATAAGCAAATGAGCTGCACCAAAACCTGAAAAAAGTTAACAGGATAAATGTTGCATTTACATTCATCATTACATTTAAAGCTTAGATCTAAAGAATTACATAGTTAAATATAATTGTAGCAGATTCTTAAAACCTGAACTGTATTTTATAGCTAGAACAGTACACCATGCCATTTAAAAATAACCCATAAGAAAGCCTGTTAGAGATACTTATCAACTCATGTGAGGATTGAGGCATGCAAGTTGCTTAACAGTAGTTGTTGGAGTATAAACTTAAACTACTGTTCAGCGCAATTAGCCTCATTGCATAGAAGGGACTACACAGCTACTGCGCTCGCAGTGAAACTTGTGAAGTTGAAGACGGCTTCTTATTTTTGTCTGCAAAACGCTGCACCATTTAAGGTGGAATAACAAATTCCAGTGACAATGAACCTGGTATTGTCTAACATAGGAACTTCATTCTCTTCATTCACTAAACCTGACTGAACTTACAGCATAACTTACAACATAATATTCTAATATCTTTAAAAAATGTACAGAAATGAGAAACTGTCAAAAACACGAAAAACAACGAACTCCATTAATACATACAAAGAAAAATTTGGTTACATATAAAACGCAAGTATTATTTAAGAGTAGTATTGAGAACAAGTTTTCATACTGATTTGAAAAAGAATAGTTCTACCTTATTCAAACTTTTTAAAAAATGCTATTTTTAGACTAGAAACTATTTTTAGCCAATAAAATATTTTAACAAATAGCAAGGTGATTATTCGCTGTGTACCTTGTAGACGATAAATGAAGTTACATGGCCACTGTCAGCTTGATAGTCAAGCCAGAACAGTTCACTGCCTGTGTTCCCTTGCTCCGTACTAGAGCTGCTCTCGTTCCATTCCTCTGCTTCTACGCCAGCCCCTGGCTCAGAGCCATCTGAAATCAAGTGTTCACAGAGACAAAATACAATGATAAACCCTCAAAACATCAAAAAGCTTATATAAACATTCAGATTATAAACATTTAACTAAGAAGTTTCGTAACTCATATTACATACTTTCAAATTGTCCAAATATAATATGTAATTTGTAAAAAAAAAAAAAAAAAAAAAAAAAGGAACCCTTCTGTCCTATGTGAACACACATGCAGAAAGTGAGCACAAAGTGTGAACAGCAAAAATTCTTCCTCTGCATTTAAGCCATTCAACTGGGTGCTTTAAATGTTTTGAATATAAAAAAAAAACACTCAAAATAAAAACTAAATTGTACGTTTCCTGTAAGGAAACTGTGAGGTTTTTGTTTGTTTAATCTAACTCTGGTTTTCTGTCGTGAACGTGGATTGTGTATCAGGATACATCTCCATGGCAACCTATGCCTCCTGTCTGATGTTCTCGATGAATAGATAGGTATGGGGCTGTGTATCATAAAAAGCTTCTGGAAAAATGAGAGTAGAATTCCGAGCAATCAGGGTGGGCCTTCTGACGAAGATGTACCTTCCAACTTTTTTCATCAAATGATGAATATTGTTGCTTTAAAACTTATTATAACATCAAAAGTACCAGTAGCAAACATGCTCCTTTTTGCTGTGGCTTGACTTTACAGGGTGTGGTTTCTTGTCATGCTTTCAAGTGCACACATATAGGGGATTAATCATGAGTATTACCACCGCTGTATTCAAGAACACTAACTTGAATGCACTTTGAGAACCAAGAACAAAACAAATCCATACAGTCAAACAAGCCATGTCAGATTTAAAAGACACACTCAAAAAACGTCACTAAATTAAATCAGGTAAGCTGCTGTTGGAGTCTCACAAATCCATGTAAAGCGTTGGAGCATCAAATCTGTGCTCTCCTAATCTCACAAAACCTCAAGTACTTTTTACAAAGAAACAAATGTTGATATAATGTAATGATTTCTTGTTTGTTTGCATTTATTGTAATGTTAAGTTGTGTATTTGTTGGCTGAAAGACCCTTACAGCTCAGATAAACGGCTTTAAACATTTTGCGCAGTAAAACGTACTGTATGTCATTTTGAAAATGATTTAATGTTAGGTAGGTGAAGCATATAAAAAAAGGTACAAGAAAGTAAAGAGACATAAAGCATATCATTAAAACAGTACAGGTTGTAGCTCATACTTCGATGTCTTGGATGGTACACCTCTCGGTCTGGTCTGCGTGGGCGCCGTGGGGTTGCTGCGTGCCTGCGCTTCTGCTGCTCCTTTGCCTGTTTCACCTCCTTGTCATAATCATCCCTTTAAAAGACCATGTGAAATCATTATAAGCGGTTTAAAAAAAAAAAAAAAAAACAATTAGTATGATACAGCATGGATGAAGAGGCCTTGAAGTTGTCATTAAAGTAAAGTGGCCCCTTACACTCATGTGTGAACACACCACAGCACACAGTGTGAACAGAGTGAAATTCTGTCTCTGTATGTAACCCATTCACCAAGTGAAGCAGTGGACAGCTACCAACAGGGCGCCTGGGGAGCAGTGTGTGGGGACAACATCTTGCTCAAGGCAAGGCTCAAACCTCACTGGCAGTCCTGGGATTTGAACTCACAACCTTCTCATCGCAGGGGCAAATCCCTAACCAATAGGCCACCAGCCACTCCAGTATACAACCCCTTTAAATGTAATTAGATTTACAGGATTACAAATGACACTGATATGATTAGGGCTGTCAGTAGATTAAAATATTTAATTGATTAATCTCATGTTTGCCATAGTTACTGTTTTTAATACTCTTATCAACATAGGAGTAGACATATGTTTGCTTTGTGCAGATTTATGTTTATTAATGACAGACAATACTATCAACAACATTTTTTCAAAAAATAATCTTATACAGATACATATATACATACATATATATTAGGGCTGCAACGGTGATATTAAACCAAAATCGCGACACTCAGATCCACGAACCCATGTCGTGGTGTGAGAAGGCGGAATCGCGACACACCCCTTCCGACTCCCAGAGTTATCTTTCCATTCTTTCGCCCCTAGGGGGCTGGCCCATGGGCGGTACACCTCCTAATAAAACCTTTTTTACACCATGACTGGTGTATTTTCAGGCAGTAACCAATAGTAGAGGTTGCTACAATTCAAACGATTAATCTATTATTGGTGGTGGGGTGAGTAGAAGGCAACTTTTTGGTGTTAGAGGCAGCTTTTGTGTATTTATGAACAATATACAGACATGAAACACTTTTTTAAATCTCTCTCTTTCTGTCTGTCATTTTGCCTGTAGAGGGCAAACTTTATCGAGGTTTTGCATTGAAAAATTATGTTGCCTTTTTTACAGTATATGGATTGATTCAGAAATGCACATTATTAGAAATAAAAGCTTTTTAAATTTTATATGGCATTTATCTCTCTCAAAACCCAGAACAATTTTGCAACTTGAAATCCTGGGAACTCAAACACATAAGTACCCCTTTCCAAGCAGGAAAATGCCTTAAATCTTTGGTTAACGGAAAACTCACTTGTTCAGGTTAAAACGGGATGTGTAGAACTAGCGTTACTTGTTACTTGTCTGGACCAAAACATTCTTCACTGTTAAATTCACATGGGAACGTTACTTTAGAATTTATTATGTACTTGATAACAGCTGTAGAGAACATGACACTAGTCAACATTTTTTACTGCATACCACTGTAATATTACTGTAAGTTGTTTTTAAATATACTGCAAAATAAAGTTCATTATTATACTGTTTTTGTCTTCATTTCGGCTGCTCGTGCTAAGGATTGCTACCGCATTATTCTGCTGTAACGGTCATTGTTTTGCAGTGTTATGGCAAAACCAATAGAAAATAAACTTAAAATAAAATAATGTTTAAGAAAAGTCACCTGAGGGTCTAAAGATAAGAAACAGTGTCACCACGTAATAACTGATAACTAAAAAGGAATGACAAATTTTGCATTATGCAGTAGAGTAAAAAGTAAGTTATTTGACTTTAATATATAAATAATAAATATAAAAAGTAAATCTCAGATAAAAAAAAAACTACTTAAGTACAAAAACGAATTACATTTACTTCGTTATTGCTCAGCCGTTCTAAGTTAAGCGATTACTTCTCTGTACATGTGCACACGCGAGCACAGTTAAGTGAACATTTTTTTCAAATAAATCGAACGCTTAATTTAGGTCAAACTGATTTTGTAAAAATTTGTGTCTGGAATGACTAGTCTAATTACACTCAATTATGCTCTGGAAGGTCTTCAAAAATCAAAATGAAACCGAGCTCAAAATAGTGCAACTTTTCTGGAGTACAGAAATCCATCATCAGTGTGGGGAAGACCTACATGGTTTCTGACCTACATAAAATACCCTGGCAATGAGAAAATGGCTATATTATATACAGGGTTCCCACACCTTGGTTAACATCAAATTCAAGGACCACACGCGTCGGCATTTACATACTGCTACCACTAAATATGTTATTAATAAACTATTTTAGATGTACATGCAATAAAAGACTGTGAATGGCATAGAAGTTGTTGGGACAAAATCAATGCAAGAAAGGTGACTGAATGTATAGCCTATATTCATATCCACAATGCATATATATGTCCACACTACATACATTAAGGGTGTACATTACTGTTTTATGGAATGTTAGTTTAAACTAGACTGCATTTCCGCAGAGAAAATGCAAAGTGTGCTTGCTCAAATGCAGCAGTCATCTGATCCCCTTCTTGTCCCATTTCTTCTTGATGAGGCCTGAGGTTGACTACCGAGTCTCGTAGCTGTGGCCTGAAGAAATTTTAAAATGGGCCTGCTGCCAAGAAGGGTTTACATTAGACACTCCATAGCAACCATCTCCTAAACCACAGCAACTGCTTTTCATGCCTTAGCATCCACCCAGAAACAGCTCTGTCCCAATACTTTTGGTCATTTAGTTTTGCATGACACCTGTGTCCCAATACTTTTGGCCACATAGTTCAGTTTAAACAGGTGTGTCTTTGGGGGAGTGGCTTGAGATATCACATGAAGTTTGGTGGGTTTCGGACACGAGCAGGATGATCTGAAAGTTGAGCCCTATTCATTCCCTATGGGAATTTTTCACCGGAAAAAACGGGAACAACAGGAATAACGAACGAACAACAAGGCGGAGCAAAAAGCTGTGAACAAGCATGCTATTCCAGATAGGTCCCGACGTATCGGAGTTGGAACGGTGTCTCTAACTCGAAAGGGCCAAAAAACGGATGAAGAACTTAACGTTACGTTGACTACATACACGAAACAAGAATGTAGTGCCGAAAATCTACAGAATAACAAAATAACGAACTTTCACAAATTAAAAGTCGGCATAGGCATCATTTTAAACAAACTTGTGCTGGTCGAATACGAACACGTTGACAGCGGTCGCCATCCATGAAATTTCAATTTTCCATTCCCAAAAAATATTCAAGGACTTTCAAGGACTGTCTCTTTTTATGCCTGTTTTCAAAAACTTATCAGGGCCTTGAACTTATTTGTTCAGATTCACAAACTTTCAAGGATTTCAAGGACCCGTGGGAACCCCGTATATATGGAGGGATGACAGGAAACATCTATGGTCATTTAATTCATTTAACTCCAAATGAAGGTACAGTAGATGAAGGTGACGAGTCAGTTTTCTGTGTATGTAAACAGTAAACAATCCAAAAGAACCATATGCCCAGTGTGAAGCATGTTTCATCCAGCTTGTGTAGGATACCAATGTATAGATGATATAAGGGTAATTTCACCTTGTTTTTGCCCAGAATGCTTAAGTGCCAAGAAAAGACAAGAATAATCATGAATGTAAAGAAAAAGTGAAAGGGTGAAGTGTGATTGCAGTTCAGACCAATTAAAATGTGAAGAGCGAAGAGCTGTCTATCCAGAAAAGAAAAAATCCCCTACTGGAAAGGGAAAGCATACTGTGAATTTACAGGCCTCGCAATCCAAGAGAAAAAGGACCACACCAGACCTTCAGCAATTACTAAGCACTGTAGTCTGCGATACAGCTCTCTGTCACCGTTCATCACTCATATGTATACAGACACTCAACTCCACCTTGTGCTTGTGCTTAACCACCAAAAAGAAAAAACTTGCCTTCTTTACTTGGATGTCACAGGGACAGTTGTTCAAAAACCACCTGGCTGTGACCACAATATCCAGTATTATGCACTATGTACATCAGTGAGATCCACAACAACTACCTCTGTGCCAGTAGCTGAAATGCTGAGCTCAGACCAGAGCACTTCAACATTTCAGCACTGGCTTGCTTGCTTTGTCCGTGATTTCAACAATGGATTCAGGACCCATCTACAACCACAAAAAATAGAAATGGACTTCAGCTGGGCACTTATCCACGCAGCAACACTTTTCATTAAATGCAACCTTTTTGAATGCAACTGTTCTACATATCTACTCATCTCACATGATGAAACAAAGGCATCCCGAAGAGTACATCAGCTTTTCCTGCACTCATGTGGACTTTTACCAAATGAAACTTCGCTTGCACAGGTGGAAAAGCTACTAGAAAGTATTGCTTGTATTTTTTGTCAGAGAAAGAAACAGATAAATGCAAAACATCTTGCATCCTGTAGTTCAGCAGCAGTCCATAAACCCAATTGGAGAAAGTGAGGGCTTCTCCTGTCCAAAGAATGACCAGTTGGAATCGTCAGTGTAGACCACAATAAAGAAAGCATCACCATTTCAGCCCAATTTTAAACCAACAACTTCCATCTGAAAATAATGATTCCCCCATAATGACCATTACAACCCACAACTGTAGAGCATACACCAGTACACAATCACCCCCCTGGACTGGACATATGCTTAAACACCTAAATAAAACACGTGACACCAATGCAACAGCAGAAAACAGGTTCCAAATGACTAAACAGACAGTTCTCAGAAACCGCTTACTTCGGCGAGCTGGTGATTTTCTTCGAGTGATGGAGGAGTTTGTTTGTGGAAGAATTTGAGGAATGACAGTTGGAAATTATGCTGAGAATGATAATCTCTAAATCACCCCCTTGTATCAAAGAGTCATGTGAAGTCTTTGTACTAACAGAACCCCTGAGTCATGCTGAGGAATGGAAAAGGAGACATAGCAAAAAGAAAGGAAAATATTTCTCTGCTCCAGAAGTGATGCTCTGTCACAAAATCAGTGTCCCCCATGGTCAGGGAAAGGGAAATTCAGAAATACATGCTCAACTGACAACCTTCTGTATGTCCTGCGCCTCTAAGGTACCCTGAGCTCTGTGCCAAGCTGCAGCATCTGAAAAGTAAGTGGGTGGATGCTCTATTCGATGTTCACAAGCACTTTACCAAACAAAACTGGGCAGATGGCAAAATTGCCATGCCTTCACTTGGGTGAGCAGATGCTCATCTGACCACTGTCCAGTTCCTGTTCAGACCAGAACAGTAAATGCCATAGAACTCTTTGGTAAGTTTTATTTTTATTGTTAAACTTATTGTTAACATTGTCATTATGTACAAATGTTGTCATGTGAAAAAGGAGGACACCCCATTAAATATTTAGGTAATGGTTAGTTCTTAGGCCTAGTTTTTTTATAAATAAATATCAGCATATTAGTCAAAATTGTTCTATCAAATGATATCTGTACATGAAGGTGCTGTAATTGAATCAACAACCAAGAAACTTAATTAAATTAATTTATTTAACAAAAAAAACATTAAGCCAATTTCCCCCCTTGGCTGAAACAACTGACTATAACCATCTATCAGTCTCTGACATCAGCAGACAGAATTTTCCCCATAGGCCTTGTTGGCAGTGTTCTCTACTTGAAATTATTGTTTTACATCTTGTTGTTTTGTACCTCAGCTGCAGAGATCTACACAAACTGCAAGATGCATAACTGAATAGACAAAAGCAATACGTAAGCTACTGTAGCTCACCAAGAAGAGCATTGTGCTAACACCGCAAAGGTTCTGGGTTCGAATCCCACGGAGCACAAACTAATTGCAACCTTTTCCTGTGCTGCAAGTCGTTTTGGGGCGACTGCTTTTGTTACTGCTCAAAGCTCTTGCAAACATCTACAACAATAGCAGTATTGATGTATTGAGAGTTAAAATTTACATTTGCACATGAATTCTACTTGTTCAGGTACAGACCTGTGGCCTTACCATACAACATGTATGATCAAAGCCATTTTGTTTGCTTCCATAAACTGCATGAGTGGTACTTCTATGATGGCCTAAAGGAGCTACAAGAGAAGAATTGAAATCCATTTCAAAGAGGTGTTTCTGGATCACCATGCCAAATGGGACAACTGTTATGCATCAAGGTCACTTAATTCTCAAATGTAACTTTTATAGTTCCAAGTGTTGATTATTAGCTGTTGTTGGCATGGAGAAAGTATGAATGAATGTGAATTTGACTGAAAGATCCGAAGTGGACTAAGCTAGTGGACTAAGATAGTTATATTCACAGTTGCATGCATGCAGTTGCACCAAGTACCCCTTCTATTAGAGCATCCACCACATGGCACTGCCCACAGTAGACCCTCATTGGTGCCCAGAGGTGCAAAACTGCTTAGTCCCAACTGGTTCTGAAACTTAGTGCTGTTATTTCAGAACCATGGAGTGAGCTATTACCTTTAAACACCACAACATGCTCTGCACAATGTGATCATGCAAGAAACCAAAACCTGTTTAGCTGTGTGGTCAAGGAATGTGCTGGGTTGCACAGGCACGTCTATGTTGTTTTTTTAATATATACCTTGCAATTAATTTGATGTGTAATGTTGCCTTCTATAAACATGTGGTGTGCAAAACTTTCTGTATTTGATGTCTGTGATATCCAGAGGAAATTGAAGAGTCCCCTGAAGAATCACAGTCATTTGGTGAATTATAGAAATGTGTTATTTCTTATGGTTTCATAAAATTTCTGTGTCCTAGTTTGATAGCTGATTAATACTTTTCAGTATGTGAGTGATTCTGTGATGTAAAATTACCTTTAATTCATTTTAGAATTGTTTACTGTACTAGCAAATATGCACAATTAAGAGATTGTTAGCCTTCATTAAATAATCTGAAATTAGTTAATGCCTTTCATGGCATGTGTAATTGCCCATCATGCCTGAACAAGTTGTGGATTAAATTATGTTTGTTTCTAATTATTGGTTTGAAGAAACATGTATGCTGTTGGAGGCAAAAAAGTAGCGTGACGTCAATCAGGACCTGCTCGAAGGGGAGTTTAAGGCACTGCCAGTGGTGGACATCCCCAAAGAAGAGGCAGAAAATGTCACAGAAAATACAGAAAATATATACATAGATCAAGATGAGCGTAGGAAACTACTGTCCTTTTTTCTGCTCCCCATGATATGCAAATATTAAATATTAAAAAAAAGTTGATGACATGCAACTCAGAATATTTTGTGAAACAATTTAGAGGTATAATAATAGATGTGCTATTTATTGCCCAAGAATGGTTTATTTAATAGTTTATAATAGTTAAAAAAAGGTTTTTGATTACATTGTATTTTACTTTTGTTAAATGTTATATATACAATGTATTTGATTTTAATAAACTTCATAACCTTTTAGTAATTCTATTTCTGCAGTTATAATGTGTGGGTGATCACAATTAATAATAATAATAAACACAGGTGTACCTTGAATAAGTGAGTTTTCACAGGACCAAAAAGGGCTACTTACGTGTTTGAGTCCCAGGATTTGAAGTTGCAAAATAGTTATGGATTTTGAGTGCAAAGAGATAATTGCCATATAAAATTTAAAAATGCTTTTATTTCTAATAATTGTGCATTTCTAAATCAATCCATATATTGTAAAAAGGCAACATCATTTCTGAATGTAAAACACCGGTAAAGTTTCTCCTCTACAGGCGAAATAGCGATATTGCAGCCTGGAGAGTAGTATTTAAGGTGGAACGAAAATCTCAAACAAGGCGCTAACTTCAGCGTCACGTTCAGTAGCAGCTACATTGTGTTCCTTTAGCCCAAACAAGCTAACTCCTACCTGGCGATCTGATTCCTCCGAATGTGATGCAGGAACCCATGATTCATGTCCAAACGACCCCCTGGCCTATATTTGAGGTTTTCACTTTCAGAATTCTCCAAAATATCCATGTTTCAGAGCAAACGTGTAAATAAACACAGAATTCGAACACAAAACTAGAACTGACTGCATCCTCTTCCTCTCTCCGTTTACAGGGGGTCCGATCCCTGCGAGTCGTTTTACTGCCCCCCAGTGGCGAAGGCGGCACAAGCCCATACACGAGTCTTAATCAACACTGACGTATTAAACGAACGTCTTAATTAAAAGCAAATGAATGCATTTTTTTCTAAAACCAAAATCTGAGATGCCAAATTATATAATTTAGTTAGTTTGTTTAATTATTAATTATGTTCTCTTGAGGAAGAACCTGACGCGAGCAGTTCATCTGAGGAAACCTGCCAAAATCCTATAATAAAACCTGTTTTATCTATGGAGGAATCGGGGAAAATTCCTTCAAGCTGAAAGCAGGACTGACCAACAGTTACAGGAAACCTTTTGGGGTCACATCAGATACTGAATGCAAACGTTCACATATTTTGTCTCCAACTTGATATTGGATCACTTTCCTTAATGAATTAACGGTCAATAGTCTAGTTTGTTTAATTATGTTCTCTTTATATACTTTTAGGACTGTGTGGAAATCTGATGTTTTAGGTCATATTTTCGAAAAGCTAAATGTAAGATTCCCAATATGGGTGAGGAAGCTTCTTTGGGAAGATACACATGGACACTTGGAACACTTTTGTAAATAATGTTGCTAAATAAATGTAAATACATGTTGTTCTGTTTATTTTTGTCAGATGTGGAGAGGAAGGGTAGAGAGGAAACAAATAGGACATATTTGCTGTGTAATGTTCAGCAGATGTGTACATGTTCGTTTCACCCTGGAAGAGCTATATGAGTAAAACTTGGTAGAGAGAGATAAGATGTGTGCAGAGCTGAGGAAGGAGGGGCTGTCAGAAATATCAGCATATCAGTTGTAGAAATTGGGGCAACTGGAGGGAAGAGATCTGATGCATTCAAAGTGGAGGTGAGTTTATACCAAGGATCAGCACTGAGCCCTTTCTTGTTTGTTGTGGTGATTTACAGGTTGACAGACAAGATCAGGCAGGAGTCCTTGTGGACTATGATGTTTGCGGATCTGCAGTGAGAGTAGAGAGCAGGTTGAGAGATGGAGATATGCTCTGGAAAGGAGATGAATAATGGTGCGTGGAACAGTGAGGTAGTAGTTGCAGGCGAAGGTGGAGGAGTTCAAATACTTGGGGTCAACAGTCCAGAGTAATGTGAAGTGTGAAAGAAAGGTGAAATAGAGAGGGCAGGAAGGGTAGAATGGGTGGAGAAGAGTGGCAGAAGTGATTTGTTACAGGTAGGTACCAGCAAGAGTGAAAGGGAGTTGCAGTAGTCCAGTTTGGAGAGACCGGACGAGAATCTGTGTGGCTTTCATGGTGAGGAAGGGTCGGATTCTTCTGCCGTTGTAGAGAAGGTATCTGCATGTTCTGGAGATCTGGTCAACCTGCAGCGAGAAAGACAGGTCTGCATCTAGTGTAACACCAAGATTTCTTACCTTCTTAGAAGGGACCATAACTGAGTTCCCAACAGAAACGATGAGATCATGGCTTGTTGAAGGACTCCCTTTGATGAAGAGGAGCTCGGTCTTGTTGGGGTTCAGCTTGAGGTGGTGGGCCGCCATCCAAGAGGAGATGTCAGCCAGACAGTCTGAGATGCGGGTTGAAGCCTGGTTGTCACTGGAAGAGAGGAAGACAGGTTGGCTGATCTAGCCGCCTGGAGTTCCTCCAAGACAGCAAGTAGAACAGTTTCAGTGGAGTGTGCCATCTTAAACCCAGACTGGTGGGGTCTAGAAGCCTGTTTAGAGAGAAACAAGTCAATTTGGTTATACACTGCATGTTCCAAGACTTTGGAAAGGAAGGAGAGAAGGGATACCGGTCTGTAGTTGTTGATATCTGAAAAGTCCAGTAATGGTTTCTTAAGAATCGGTGTGACCACAGCAGACTTGAAAGCAGATGGAATATGGCAAGTCATCAAGGAGCCATTGATTATGTAGGTGATGTGCAGGATGAGGTCTGATGATATCATCTGGAGTGTGCTCAATGGGAGAGGGTCAAGCGGAGATGTGGTAGGTTTACTGGACATCAGGAGTAGCAATACTTCTTCAGGAGAGAGCGGTGAGAAGGCAAGAAACTGGGCAGCATGGCCTGGTTTTTGTTTGACGGGCAGCATGGTGGTTGGAGGAAAGGATCTTCTAATAACGTCAATCTTCTCGTTGAAGAACTTTGCGAAGTCTTCTGGTGAGAGATCTGGAGATGCAGGGAGAGAAGGAGATTTGAGAAGGGATGAAAAGGTGGCAAAGAGCTTGCGAGGGTTAGATGCAGATTCTTCAAATTTGGTTCTGAAGAAAGAAGACTTAGCAGAAGTTAAATCATTTACAAAATTAGATAAGAGAGAGTGATAAGAGAAGAGGTCACTGTTCTGAAGCAATTTCCTCCATCTTCTTTCAGCTGCTCTCAGTTCCCTTTGGTTGCTTCGCAGGACCTCAGACAGCCATGGAGCCGGTGGAGAGACTGGCTTTGGTCTGGAAGACAAGGGACAGAGTTGGTTAAATGAGCTGTGGAGAGATGAAAGAAGGTCATGGGTGGTGGATTCAACAGAAGATGGACTGGGATTAGCAGAGTTTGGTAGAGATAAGGAGGATAGAATAGATGAGGAGAGAGAGGACAGAGATGAAGAGAGATTTCTGTGGACAGACATAGGTGCAGCATGCAGGGGAAGAGATGAGGAGGTCTGAAGAGGGAATTTGAAAGATAGAAGATGATGGTCAGAGACATGTAGAGGAGTAGACAGTATGTTGAACATAGGAAGTGATCTGGAGGATACCAAGTCCAGAGTGTTGCCTGCTTTGTGAGTGGGTGGAGATTCGCCAAGGGTCAGGTCAAAAGATGAGAGGAGCATGGGGAGTCCGCAGGTCTGCAGCTTGTCGCTTGGGAGATTGAAGTCACCAAGGAGGATGAGAGGGGAGCCATCATCCGGAAATGAACTCAGAAGGACATCCAGTTCATCAATAAAGCTGCCTAGGGGACCAGGTGGACGGTAGAGTACAATGATGTGAAGTTTAGATGGGTGTGTTACAGTAACAGAGTGGAATTCGAAGCATGAAATGTTGAGATGGGAAAGACTAAGAGACATGAAATGCCATGAACTTGAGAGGAGCAAACCTGTACCCCCCCCTCTGCCTGTAGTGCGTGGAGTGTGGGAGAAGGAGAAGGCAGAGGAAAGGGCTGTTGGAGTGGCCGTGTCCTCTGGTGTGATCCAGGTCTCAGTGAGGGCCAGAAAGTGGAACGCATGGAGGGACGCCAGTCCAGAGATGAAGTCGGCCTTCCTGACACAGGATTGGCAGTTCCACAGACCACCATGAACCACTGTAGAAGGCTGTGGGGAAAAGAGTAGCTGGGAGAGGTTACTGAGATTTCTACTGCGATGCCGGGGGTGGTATCTTCTTGGGCCAGAAGTTATGTGAACAGGAATAGGTGTGAAGCACATTATTACAGAGTTTAGAGTATTAAAGGAAGAAAGGAGAGGACACTTAGCTGAAAGTAGTTTGCTGAGACAGGAGTCCTTCTTCAGGGACTGAAGGCCCTTTTCAACTAATCAAGCACCACAGAAGCCACACCCACCACTTGCAGCTGACTGAAACCAGCTGAGCCTTTGGCTGAAACCTCACAGTAAGAGCACTCAAAAAGACAGTTTAGATGCAGAAATTAGCAGTACAGTTAAAAACACACACTAATAATATAAGCTATATTACCAGAAAGACACAGCAGCAGGTAGATTCAATAAGCACACTAATCTTATAGCAGGACTGAAGGCCCTTTTCAACTAATCAAGCACCACAGAAGCCACACCCACCACTTGCAGCTGACTGAAACCAGCTGA
>JBBPCY010094451.1:0-21839 GCA_037974405.1 Brachyalestes nurse
TTTAGCTTACGAGTGTAAGCAACAGACGTAGACTACTTGAGCACTAATGTACGTCGCTCTGGATAAGGGCGTCAGCTGATGAATTTTAAAAAAATAGGCAATTTCTGTGTGAAAATGTGAATAAAGAAAGGTGGGTGTTCTGGGATGGTCTGTAGATGGTCTTAGTTAAGGCCATGGCAGAAGGGGTAACCCACCAGCTAACAGGCTAACCTCTTATTTATCACATTACTATCACTTCTCCTGCACGTTCACTGCTAAATCAGAAAGAAAATAGTTTGAATTCAAACTCAAATTCAAAAGCAGTAATGTTCAAATGATTCTAAATTAAAAATAAAAATAGATCATAGTTATTAACAGTGTTATTATTACACTTGAATAATAACAAAAACTAAACATAGAATGATTGTAAAGGTATATCAATTTCTATGAAATCTGAAGGAAATCTGTAAAACGTGCTTGTTCTTAAAGCGAGAGTCTTGACACCGGGGTCATCTTGGTGAAGCTAAAGGTTAGGTTAGCCTCCAGTGAATGTTTCTGGATTATAGATCTGGGCCAACGGATCTCACATAAAAGTTACGACTCTCTGGGACAAAGCTGAAAGGAAAGTTTGTCTGAATAAATCCTCAGCAGAATTCTTCCAACGGAGACATTTCTCCTCAAAAAAGAGAGAAACCAGAGCCCCCATGGGACAGAGAGCATCTTCCTAGCCTGAAAACTGTCTCTCGAAATCTGAAAGGCTTCAGCAAGAGCGATTTTTGGCATAAAGACACAAACTCTCAGACTCATTCTCATTTGTGTCTTTATGCCAAAAAACGCTGGCGCTGAAAAAACGCTTGCTTCCCTGAGAAAGTGCAGTTGGTGGGTTTTGTGGCATCTTGGATGAATTTGAGTTTCTGGGTTTGAGCCAAAGTGGGGGAAATAGCAGCCTCTGATCAGGAGCTCCTGTACAGAGTATTTTGACAATGCTGAAGTTTCAGCACATGGATGTTATCAGATCTGCACACACCGATGGGCTTCACATGCCCACGTGCAGGCTGGAAGATACACAAGACCCACCTTAAACCTCTTGGAACCAGCCTGAAAAACATTGGGCTGGAATTTTGCATTTCAAAACAGAATCTAGGATTAGTTATTTTAACCCTTAGAACCCTTGATGGATTAGTAAAATCTGATTTCAACAAATAAAAATGTCTAAAAAAACAGTGTTACGGTGTTAACTCTAACACTTGCCGTTTGCTGCGCTTTCACTTTTTTCCCTACCCACTTATGGACAGAAACAAAATAAAATCCTTGCAAATCGTGCCATGATCTTTACATTCAGAGGCTGGTGCTTTGTTGCTGCGCCCCGATTTGGGGAGAGAAGAGACCCAGGGTTTGGAGGGGGGTGGGTCTAATCAAGTCATTTATGGTTGAGGGTGGCTGAAAGCGCATGTAGCCATGTTCATGGGCTGATTCAATTAATGAAACCACAAAATCATAATCACAATCATAATCGTTATCACAATCATAATCACAACATAATGTTTCTCTCTCATATATAAATACACCAATACATGCACAAAGACAGAAACAACCCACTTTCACAAAAGAACGAAAAGATTTCACATCACTCTTGATGACGGCCTTCAAGCAGACTTTTAACCATGGCAAGTCTTAGCTTTAACTTCCACCTACCACTTTTATTAGAAGCAGCGAATAACACACCCCCACAGAGCCCCCTATAAACCAGTAGGGTTGTAAAATCAAGCAATTAGGGCTTTTAGGCTGTTACACAACAGCCTGACCACTTTTCATGGTCACTATAAGTGGCAGGGCCGAATGAGAGGCAGGATTTAATGGCATCATTAACAGACTACAAGGTGGGTGCAGTCAGACGCCTCTCCACCCAGTGGTGCTTGATACAGATACTTTTCCTCTCTTTAAAAATGTAGCTGTTGATAACACATCTACTGGGGTGCTATGTATGGGCATCTTTCCACAGGTAAACAGGAACTGTGCTGTATCTAAATGGTACTGCAACTGCGACTGCACTGAAAACGCCTGGACTTTCCTGTGTATCTTAGCCCGATTACAGCGTTTCTGACTCAATTCTCTCCCCACAATTTATGGCTGGTCGTCATTTCAGAACTGCATCCATTGTGTTTTTCTGTCTATGCCACTTCTGATATTGTGATCTTTTATTATTCATTGTTTTATTATATATCTTGTTTAAGTTTTTAAATGTTTTTCTCTTGTTTAGCATCATGATGCAAACTTAACCCAGCAACCCAGTTCACCTTCACATTTCTCATTAGAAAACTCCCACTGAAATGTACCATCAGCCCAAACAGACAGTAGTACTTGTATTTCAACTTCCCAGTTGTTAGTTTGTATATTGTCCTTTTTTGCCTTAACAGTAAAAAACAAGCTATGGTCTCTTTTGAAGTCCAGCTGTTGTCATGATGATGGCAGTGAGCAAGCTTGCGGCATACTTTTATCCCTGCTGCCATGAATTGAAAAATTCCAGTTTGTACACTCATATAGTGCTCAGTGTGTCCATTATGGAGTTCTGCACACATGGATAATTCTCCAGTGGCTCTTTGTTAGACATGTTTTACACTGTTTGGGTGCAGGTGTCTGTGTTTTAAGTGCACTATGTAGGGAGCAGAGAGCTGTTTGGGGCACAGCTCTGCTGCTCGTGTGTCACTCTTGTCATCATTTTTGTGTGTCTCTTTACGGTGCATCATTCAGGCTCATTCAGGCTCATTCAGGCTTGTAAGAATATCAGATCCAGTTATTTTGGCCCAGATCAGACCGATACAGTTGCATTTGACCAAAGCTCACAAAGCAAAAAGGTAAAGAGAATGTGCCTTCAGCTAAGAAAATCACAAAAGTGTCCTTAACCCCAGGTTCAGCTTATGATATCATATCCTGCGGGCGTGTCATCGGCAGTATTTCAGCACCACTTCTTCGCCTCCAGCACTGACAAATACAAATAAAATATGTTTTAAAATGTAGGGTGTAGCACGGATTTTTCTTCCACCGCTGTGACACATTTAATGTCAATATCCAGTAAATACACTACCTGTCAGAAGTCTGGACTTGTACGTTTGTACAAAAGTCTTTTTCATAATCATACCCATTCTGACATAGTAGTTTATGCTTTTGGCAAAGAATCAAATTTACACAGTTTTCTAAGTTCCAGCCAAGCAGTATGCAGATTTTGTTTCTTTAGTTCAGAAATGGAGCTATGAGGCTAACAAGATTAACACTGGGTTAGAACGGCCCACCACATACAATTACGCACACCACCCATCTTTGTGCTACCATGAAAATGTATACCAACAAAGTAGTAAAAAAAAATGATGTAGCGGAATCTTTTAATGAATATGTCTGTATAATGTTCATAAATACCTACAGAAAAGCTGCCTCTAACACCATGCTCCAAAAGTTCTACTTCTACTTCTACTCACCCCACAACCAATAATTAATAATTGACTGCTGCCTCACTGTTAATGTTGATGAATGGTGGTTAAAAAATAATGTTCTTACTTTCAATAAGACGATTTAGTACAGCAGTTATTTATTTACCCTATCGAAAATGCTCCCTTAAAGTTTATACAGTTTATAGCCAGTACCGTATTGGCCCGAATAAGATGACCTGAATATAAGACGACCACCCCTTTTCCAGGTTCATTTTTGGGAAAAAGCGCAAGCTTCCCCTATTTTATCTAGTCCACGAATATAAGACAACCCCCCTTTTTTAAGAAGTATTTTTAGAACAAAAACTGGGTCTTATATTCGGGCCAATATGGTATATAGCGCTGATAATGATGAGAAATAGGTAAATAATATGCATAATCTGTGTAGCATGTTTTGGCAGAACATTTGACCGGGTTAAAGTCACGTGGTGCAAATAATCAGCGTAAATTCTTTTAATGCGTTCTTTTTTTTGTGACACCCCAAGTAATTTTTGCACGTTTGGCAGTGTCTGCCTGAATCACTTTTTTTTCTCTTGCAGTATCTCTGCGCCCCTTTATGATTGGGCCAGCCCCATGTCAGTAAAGAAAAGAACCAATGGGCCGCAGATGAGTACCTCATGGTCCGGTGGTCTGGAAATAAACACTTTGTAAATTACCCAGGCACAGGGACCAAAGCGAAAATGGTGGTGGTGTTTAAAAAGTTGATTGGGCCAGCCCATTGTCAACTGGGCCGCTGATCTACGAGTCTTATGGGCTGATCAGACCAATAAATAAACAAATAAATAAATAAACGCTCGGCCCAAATAGCACGTCGGCCCAATACACCCGATACGCCAGATGGTCAGTCCGACCCTGGTCAACGATCTTTTCATCCCTAAAACTTCTCTGGAGCCTCAAACCGCATCCAGCTCTCCATTATGGTGTATCAGACTAGTGGATGTGGTTTAACTGTATGACTATAAGCTGTAAAAAATGAATCTGAAATTAATGTATATATATATAATATATTATATTGCTGTCCAATTCCATGTGCTATTTCCCAGTTTTGATGAAAGTAAATGGTCGTGTCCAGACCATGCACTGTATAGGGGACCCGATTGTGACTGTGGCTCTTCATATCGTGACATCAGAAAGTGGCTATGAGTGATGGAGTGAAGGTCTCTTTTCCGTCCTCGTCAAGAGGCGTGTGATGATAAATGCAAGCGCTTGCGTGAATAAACCCCCCCCTGTATGCAGCGGAGGACTGTGGGCTGAACTGGCATCTCAGGAATGTGTCTAATTGCTGTCACTTTGACTGGGCCCGTCTGCTCCTATATAATTACATACGTCTGAATATGAGCTCTGTATGACTCTCAAATCCGTAATAACTGCCAGCCAACCTCCAGATCTGCAACTCGTATGACTCAATCAATTTAGCACAATTACAATTGCAGACTCACAATTAACGCTACTTGAATAAGCCAACATCATTTAACGGTTTTCTTGCTTATAAACATACAACAGTGTTTCAAATCTATTGTCTTAAGAATTTCCACTCATTTATTGATTCATTAACTGGGAACACAGTTCTAAACCACTTTAGCGTCTTCAGTGCTCTACCAAAAACCTCTCGTCACCTGGATGTCGTTCAAGTGCAAATTAGCACATACCTTTGATAAAATGATATCATTGTAAAGTAATGTACAATTTGCCTCTGAATGTCAGTCAAATTATGAGCCATTTAAAAATTCAAAAGGTACACAGTTCTGTGTAAAAATCTTGAGCCACCTCTCATTTTTATATTTATATTTTTTCCTTCCGAATATTCAGATTTTCTTGTGTTTTTAATGTAGTCTTGAGGAACAGTTCTCCAGGCTTCCTGACGGACTTTGAAAGACTCTCATTTTCAGTCCTGTTCCTGAACCAGACCAATTTCAGAGGTGTTTAGCCATACTGGGCTACATTGTAGTTTGTGTCTCTGATGTATAATTGTGTCGATTTTAGTGTTAAAATTACTCTTATTTGAGTTGTTTAGCACCTATGTGGCAATATTAGTGTTTCAGGAAACATTTCCCATAGAGAACAATTTAGAGGTCTGTATTTTCTAAATATGATTGCGTATCTTATGATTAAGATTACATTTTATATTTATGACCCAGGCATCTTCATTCACCGTCTTTGTCCACGTGACAGTTCCATATGTATTCATCTGAAATCATTCAAATTCTGTTTCTTTTGAAGCGTTTCTAATAACTGAGGATATTACTTGATTATCGAGTCACCGCCTTTGTATGGAAGTGTCCTTTTCATCCTCTCACTCGTCACTCTCTCTTTTGTTCCGCGTCCGTGTTTGCCCTCGCTCTCTCATCTCCATGTCCTCCGGCGTCCAGAGGGTGGATGTTTGCTCGGCTTGGTCGTCCTCGGCAGGACAATAGTGGCCCTCTGAAGCACCATGTGGTGGGAGGATGGAGCTGAAGACTGAATGAGTGAAGAGGAGGCAGCCATATGTCAGCCACTGACCAAGCAACGAGTGTGGGAGGCCGAATGGAGTCACTCAACAAAATGTGGGACTGAAAAACCATGGCAAGAAAGACTTGGAGAAAGAGGTGTGCTGGCGAGGTCTGACTGACGGTGGAGTAAAGAGGAGAAGAAGTTGAAAAATTAATGAGTTGACAACATAAAGGGCTATTGCACATGTCATAAACTCCAAAGAGCTACTTTAACCCTTCAGTGTTGCAGTTTTTTAACAGTTCTAGCCATTGCTGTGTCAGAATTTTTCCACAATATTCGACAGTCCATTACTTTGAATTTGCTCCGGTTGCGCCACCTGTCTTCAGAGCAGCATCGATCATCTCCTTGTCAGTGAGATGATCGATGCTGTTGTTACTCGTTTAACTTTTACTCATTTAACGGGATGATTGTGTTTGTGGTACAACACCACAAGCTGTGGTTGCTATGGTTTCTGTGCCATAGTAGTGATGAATGAAAGCTGTGTGACACTCCATGCTGAAGGGTTAATACAGGTTACTACATTGTTTCCAAGAAAAAGCTTATATAAAGTTATATAAAGCTTTGTGATCAGAATACATGTATATAAACCAAGAAGAGGAAGGAGGGAATCTACTGCCCCCTTAACTTGTTCTTGCATAATAGAAAAAGGTCAAATTCCTCCTGTGTGTTATTGTGTTTAAACCTTATATGTTTAGATCTACAACCACAGAAATATCATTTGGTTTAAACCTCAAAAGGACGAATGGACCATGAAGTGCAGATACTTTAACCATATATGCCACTAGTCAAAAGTTTTGGGACACACTGAGATTTTCTATGTTTGCATGTCACTCAGATTTACTAAACATACACTTTTGAGACCCTTCATCAACAATATGAGAACCTTTATTAGCCAGAAAATGTAATGAAATTAATTGTTCTAGATAAGGCCATTCATGATTTTTATGCTTCTTAAAACATACACTTACTTTAAGAAGAGCTAATGCTTATTAAAACATACACTGACTTTAAAATAAAAAAGATTTGCTATTATTTGCTATTATTAGACAAGTGCAAGTATTTTACATACATAAAATACAGAAAACGACTCTGCTCTTTGTGTTGAAAGAGTTCCTGTGAAGTACAAAAAACATTCTGGAAACTAGCTGTCGTCCCACGGATCCCCTCACTGTCAAGGTCAACCTGCATGGCATTATGGGATCTTTGCGAGGTGTGTCATAAGCAGTATCCTCCGGTGTTTGGCACTGTAACTACGCCAACGGTGCCGCCTGACGCAAATCTCCCCATAGTGTTGATGAAATCTCTGATCAGATCACGCCCACCTGAACTTTGAGATCCCTGATCTGCAAATTGCATCCAATTAGCCCAATGCCTGTTCTGCAGAACCTCTGGATGCAACGTCTGGTCTTAAGCAAAGTGTTTTGCCTATTTTTGACATTGAGACCCAAACACATATAGCACCTGCAAAAGTCTTTGACACCTGAGAAAATTATATAGCTGACCAATATATGTTTTTAAAAGCTGTATACAAATAATATTAATAAAGTAACTTATAATGTTATGTATGTCTATGTGTTTGCTTTCTCATTCTTCATGGAAGTCAATCGTTAGATTGTAGTTATCAAACACCTCAAATACCTGGTTCTGCTAAACCAATACTTCAGTTGACGGAGTCTCACAAATCTGAGGCCATCACGGAGAAATCTGGAACCAAATTTGTGTTCTTCTAACTAGCTCATTAACCTTCAAGTACTTTTTACAAACAAAACTAATCTTGGTGTCCAATCACTGTTTGAGAAATGGCTGCTCGGAAAAGTGGCTAAACAGTTTGCACAGGACTTTTGCAAAGTACTGTAGAATGTAACAACAAGCAATGTAACATATATAATGTAACATTGTTAGGGCTGCAGTGAGATAAATGTTTTAAAAAGTGCTCTATAATGTTCATATGACCCACTTGGTCACTCTGACATATAGTAATACACTCTAGGAAGTACAGGGGGTGTAGTAACTTCTGTTCTTTCATTTTTAACAGTGCTCTGTAATACTGTATAATGTTCAGATAATTCACATGGTAATTTTTACAGATCGTATCTAGATTGCATATTGCATATGGAATAATGAGCTGTTAGATCAACTGAACAACAGATACATTTAATGATTACAGAAAGAATTAAAACTTGTAGCTGTAATTAATTATTTATTGCTGTACCACAGGAAAAGAAGCAGAGAACTTTTATCAAAAGAACAGATCTAAAACATTTTTCACATTTTTTCAAGAAGAAAAGATAGCCTTTTATGTAGAATGTAAATCAAACTCATGTAATTTTATTCATTATGCAATGTGTAACTATATAATTATGTAATTACAACTAAGTGCTGTAAACGTACAACAAAAGCTCAAAACAACAATAGCCATTGGCCCCTACAGATTAAAATGGGCTTAGCTGTTTATATATCACTGGGTTCACTATTACACAATATATAAGTGCTACCAGTCCTCAAGTTCGAGCCAACATACATACACACACACACACACACACACACTCTCCAGAGCTCTATACAGAGCAATGACAGTCCTCAAAACCTTCACTCCACTGCCTCCAGCTGTATGGGCCACGTGCCAGCCAAGAAAAGCAGAAAACATCAGAAACACCTGGGGCTTCCTCCGCTACCTTTGAGTCACCGGGCCGATACCACCACGCCCTGATGACGTAGCAAACACACACACATACACACATACACACAAATTCCAACCTCCTACCGCACACGTACACCAGAAGCTCCACCCACCACCCTTGCTATTGGTCTCCTGATAGAGCGATAGAAGTTACGGTTCATGATTGCGATCACTAGTTGCTGGACGCCAAGCGCTAAAAGACCCGTGAAAGCTATATAGGATTGGGAGGGCCCAACGAAGCGTCACGTCAACATTCGTCGGCATGCGGAGAGAATGGGGTGTAATCAGGCCCGTATGTCCTCCAGCTATAGCAACCTTACCCACATTATTCAAGGCAACCTGTCCGACCACTTTCACTTGCCGAAACCCTTGATGGAAATGAATACGGACACAGATTAGCAGAGGGAAAACACAGGGTTTTTTAACTATCAAAGCCATTCTCTTAAAATCCACATCCACTTAACTCTGGTATGGCCGGTCCTGTTCAAACAAGGCGATCAAAGAAACAGTAGCCGGCTTAAACCAGGAATACTTCCAGGGGCTTCTCTTCAGCAAGTTGGCGTGTGTACCTCTCAAGGTCTCACATCAAGATGTTTGGACCTCACACCAGGTGGCAAGGATGAGCTGGTTGGGGCTTGTAGGTGAAACACTGCCACACAGTCACAGGCCAGTTGTCAGGATGTGAAAACACACTCCCAACCCCCAGTTGGCATTTTACACACACAAACACACACATACAAACAGACACACACATTTATCCATGGGCTGTCAAGAAAGCCTGAAATATGGAGATATTCAACCTCTGCAGACCCCCCCCATACATAGGGTCAATAGGCCTGGATCATACAGCAAATCAGTTAGGTACTGAGATTACACTGCACTTTTACAAATAAAAATAAAAATTTTGCTTAACTTTATTTACACACTTGGCGCATATACTCCTTGCAACAATTTACTAAATTTACTTAAAAAAACTTTGCCTAAAGAATAGTGTTCTGTTTTTCCCATTTGTTCAATGAACATTTCAGTTTGATCTACTATTTTAGTTAAATCGTTAAAAAAAAGTTTACCGTGTAGAAGGGATTGGTGTGACGCAATGGGTTGCGAACCCCCCCCCCACACACACACACAAATGCTCACCAGCCTGGGGTCCAATGCCCTGCCTACCTGACCAAGTCCCCAGGTACATCATGCTACACCAATAAGAGTCCCTGTCAAATGTGTAGATGTAAATGTATTTTTGCAATGTGTGGTCATTGGCTAACCTGACTGGTAAATTCTCATTAGTATCCTTCTCTACATTTTACATACATTTTCATTCTAAGCACTCTGAGACACTTCTCACATTTATATAAATGGATGAATTTATACATATGGATCATAGCCAGCATTTGTAGCCAACAGGACTAAGTGCAGCTTCAGCTCCACACATAACAAGCAGTCCAGTGTCTGAAAGCCAAGTTCAGAAATGTAAAGTGTAGGGACCTCTCTGTTGTGATATACGAGCAGTGTGGCCTGGTTCAGGGGTGGGTGTGGTAAAACAATGGAGACAATGTATGGACATGGATTTAAAGGAAACTGTAAGAGTGCCTCATGGGGATTTCCCATTTCTGTATTATTAAACCCAGATTTTTGTCCTTGGTTGGAAAAAGCTTAATTTCAGACTCGGTTATTACACCACCTCCATTCCCAGGCTTTGTGATTCCAGTCTGAGTGGGACTGAAATGAGAATGTCCAAAGCACAGCATTGCGCCAATGCTAATATCTGACATTCTTGCTTGTACCGAAGTAACAAAATTTAGTCCATCTTGATGGGGGTAAATATGGGCTTAATGTTTGTTACAGACGCCATATAATTTTCAAATGTAGTAAATAAACACCCTTCCAAACCACTCCCCAGACCAGACGGTCCAAATATGGAAAGCAAACCCTCTTTTTTGAAATCTCTGTTGTTGTGATGTCAATAAAACCAATACATTTGCATGTATGTCCGCCTGTTCAGCTTACAGAAGTAAATTTTTGTACAAATAGATAGACAGACAGACCGACAGACAGACAGACAGGTAGACAGACAGACAGACAGATAGACAGACAGATAGATAGATAGACAGATAGACAGACACATAGACAGAAAGCCGATGTTTAGCACTGTCTCCTCCCAGTAAGAAGATCCTGGGTCCAGTTCCCAATTGGGACAGTCATGGACAGGGACATAAACATTTCCAAATATTTCTTACATTGTTTCCTTTCAAATTTAGACTGACTTTAAGTTAACTTTCCATTTCTTTGCATTTCTTTCCTCCTGAAAATTACTGAATGGAAGCACAGGTGTAGTGACTTCAGATCTGTGGGAAACGTCAAGTGCATCAATCTTGTGAATCATCCCTAGAGTGGAACCAAAACAAAGCCTCCCTTTCCTCCACTGCCCTCGGCTCCACTCCACTGACTTTACAGCCTATAGAGCAGAGAGGAGGGAGGGGCCGGGCGAGGGAGGGAGGGAGGGAGGGAGGGAGGGACTAGGACCTGCTGGATAGCCCTGGGGAAGCTGAGGGAGAGAACTGTGGGATTCAAAACTTACAGAACAATCAATTTTCCTGCAGGGACAGTGGGAGTCGAGCAGCACAGAACCTGGATAACACATCCTTAAAAGAACTGACAGGATACAGCTTTCTGGGATAAAAAAAGAATAGAAATAAAAGGAAAACCTGTGAGAGAGCTGGACTACCACCAACTTTGGGCTCGGACTTTGTGTTGAGACTGAGAGAGAGGGAGAGAAAGAGAGAGAGAGGGAGAGGAAGAGGAAGGGGGTCCGTAGGTGAGTAAAAGTGTACTAATATTTGTGGAGTGTACCTGTCAATGGGAAATTGGAAATCTTCTAGTCTGAAAGCCATACAGACTGTTATCTTAAAGATTTGAGATGCAGATGGAAAGAACAGACCTGCAGATAGAAGTGATCATAAAGAGTTGTGTGAGGAGCAAATGGGTCATGCAAGAAGCTCCAGAGATTAGAATGCCCCTGAGGCACCATAAACACCTAAAACAGGAGCCTTTAAAAAATAAATGTGTTTATGGCTGTTACTTCAATAAAGTTCTGTGGTTTTAGACCAGAATAATCTGCGGTCTTGTGAAAACAGCCTCAGCAACTTGAGTCTCCCTGCCGTATGTGACGGAGTGCTGGGTGGGCTGGGCGCTGATAGCTGAGATGTTCTTTAAGGTGAAGGGTGAAGGTGGTGGTGCTGTTAGTGGTGGGACCGTCTTAAAGTTTTCTCAAAGATTGGGAAACATTGAGTTTACATACTTTATCATCTTTCTTGACTGTGGAAGTCAGTGTGCATTCTTGACATTTTTGCCTTCTTAGATTTGTGAGCCAAGACCAGAGCTTCTCAGCCTTTTGAGTTAATTTTTCTTTTTCCACCCCTCGAAACATCAGCTCTTGCTTTCTCTCACTTTTCTCAACCCCCCCACCCGTCCCTCTCTTCCCATCTCCATCTCTTCAACGAGCTGCTCATGTTACACAACCAGAGGGGCTTGCTAGCGTTGCCTTGTTCCTCCTGCAGACATGGAACACGTTACAGAGCTCTGTCGCTCTCGTCTGGGCGGGGTTAGCATGTTTAGCATGTCAGACACCGAGCAGCAGGGAGAAACCAATACTAACATTGAGGGAAAAAAAATTCGGACACACTTTCTGCGCGAGTGCCCAGCTTGTTGTTTTGGTTTGGAGTCGGTTTTCATTTGGAGTCAAATGAAAGGACCTTCATGTTTCCGTCACAAGTGTGGAGAAAAGACCTTCATGACAGCCTGTCTAAAGGTCTGAGAACGATTAAGAAAACCTCTCTAAAACACTTGGAATATGGTTCTCACAACACTAAAGTGTTACTTGAACACATTCACCCTCCTAAAATCCCTGTTAAATTCCACAAATCCCTACATTTTACAAACCTGTTTTCCTGAACGCTTTTTTATCAGAATCAGAATCAGAATTGGAAAACCATATTGATTCTGGAGGAAATTGCTTTTGCTATGACTGCACTGACACAGAGACACAGAGAAAAGAACAATATAAAATATGTCAGTATAATCATATTAGACTTAATGTTTAAAAAATAAAGATGTTTTATTTTAAAATAAAGACGTTTTATTTTTGAAAATGAGAAAGCAGCACAACCATTACCCTTATGAAGTCCCCAGAGTTTAAATCTGGAAACTCTATTGGGGTGTTGCTATAAAAAGATGGGATTACATTTAGGTATGGGATTAAGTTAAGGGGGTTGCTACACTGCAAACAAAATGGCATTTTAACTATTAAAAGTTCAAAGTAGCTTGACCATTTTAAAGTTTTTATTTAAAAAATGGTGTTTTAATTGAAACAAGCAATGGAGCCACCTTTTATTTCAAAAAGGTAGCTTTATTAGGGGTCCAAGCACGAAGTGCGCAGGAACCCTATTGTAATTTTTAAAAAAATTTGGAACAAACAAAAAAACTGTGTTTCCATTCAGTTTACTTTTACTATTTATTTAAAGTTCAATTAACTTCATTTTTAAGCTAAAACCCCTTTTTGCAGTGAAGTTTATTTAATTTTTACAGGAATATCAGTTTGAATAGGGTTGGGCAATGTTATGATGGTTATTTTCGTTTGTTACTTATTTACTAATTCATTTATTTGCTGTAAATGCTGTCAAATTGTGCTTTTCTGAGCATATTGAAGGCATCTTCAGTACTTAAAGAAAGATGATTTGGGAAAAGTTACAATGTTTTAACTAAAAAATTGGTTTACTTAAAATTGGTTGCACATCTAAAAGTAGCTAATCAGAGCAATAGCTTATCATTGAAAGTTAAATGTGCTCAACATTTTATGTCAGTTGTAATTTTATTTTGGAATGGGGGTGTTGAGGTGACCATCTCCAGGGGACCAAATAAAGTGCTAAATAAGTTCTAACTGGTTGAATGTCCTGCTGAGGCAAAAAGCAATAAATTAAAAAAGGTTGCTTACTGGCAAAAAACTTCAGGAAAGGCCATGTATCAGCTTCTGGCTGCCTAAGAAAATAAAGAGCTGGAGAATATGCAGAGGACCATCCAGCCAACATCTGCAACATATAAAGTGTCTCCACAGTTGTGGGCAGTGGTTAGTGTAGTGTTTATGGGAGAAGAAAAACTATTTCTATCTTATAAAAACTGAGGAGTGTGTCTTTTTTTCTTCTTCTTCTTCTTCTTTTTCTTCTTCTTCGTTACACATCCAACGCTCAAATTCATTTTAGCAAAGCTGGTGAGATCTTTCAAAAGTCTTACCATGGGAATCTGCACTCAAACACTTCATGTGTTTTAACCCTTCAACCAATCAAACAAACAAACAAACAAAAGAACTTACTCCCCAACTGCCACTGTAAATGCCCTGTATTTATTATATAATGTGTGTTGTTTATCCTGTTGCTGTTGTTGATGCTGTAATTGCACAATTATTTATTGTCTACTTTGATCTCTGCAATTTATTTGCACACTTTAGTGACTCAGTATCAGTCATATTATTGTATTCATTAACCCTTCAAAGTGAGTGGCACAAAATGGTAAATTGTCATCATACACCAAGACAGCTTTGTGTTGATGCTTGTGGTCTTAGACGTCATGCTGAGTTCGGCTTGTGCTCTTATGTCACGCAGAAGTTATTGTAAAAAAAAAAAAACCTGGGGTTTTGGGAGTTCCCAGAGAGCGACCAAGTGTCGCACGGAGCAAAAGAGCAGTCTGAGTTCTAAGGATTAGGGCACTTTGGCATACTTTTTACAAGAAAACTGCCCATCAAGATCTAGACTTGATGGTCTGGAAGCTGAGAGATAAACACACCTGCAGCATTAATCAGAGTTATAATCAGAATCAGAAAACTTTATTGATCCTGGGGGAACTTACTTATGCTACGACTGCACAGTTACAAAGATAGGTACAACATAAAATATACATTTCAAGTCATATGCAAATAGCAATGGAACATCATTACCAGTAATGAAATCTTTGGACTCAAGTTTGCACAGTAAAAACTAGTAGAATCAAACAAAAAATAAATAGGAAAATAATAACAGGAGTTATAGAGTCTGATTGGTGGGTGTGTGACAGGGGGAGGAGTTATAGAGTCTGATTGGTGGGTGTGTGACAGGGGGAGGAGTTATAGAGTCTAATGGGTTGGTGGGTGACAGGGGGAGGAGTTATAGAGTCTGATTGCACTGAGGAGGAAGGATCAACTACAAACCAGAATTTGTTGCTAGTAAGTTAGATAGCAATACATTATGGTGTTTATACCCCAGCATTTTGTTTCTAGGGTAGTGTATTTTTTTTATTTGTGTTGTTTTTATTTAACCTTTATTTTAGACTTTTTATTCTTATATTGTTATTTCTTTGTGCCTCTGTGTGGCTGTCTAACACAAGCAAATTCCTCCAGGATCAATAGTTGATTCTGATTCAGATTTTCATCAGCTAAGCTCTTATTATATGCGTAACTGATACTTAACAATAGGAATCCAACATTTCCACATAGGTGAAATGGCAACATGTTTGCATGGAGCGGTATCTTCTAGCATGCAGGGAAAATGAGCAGGACTCTTCAAAGTGCCCGATGCACTCCTGTACAGAGGCAGATGGACAGTGCTATTTTCCCCCTATACAATGATGTCTGCTATCATTATTCATGAGGGTTCTCGGGTTTCCCATTGAGCCTGAATTAAAGGTTCCTCTCTGTAGATGTGTGCTCACACAGCGTAGCGTGCTGCAGCTGTAATGAGAGGTAATGAGGTTCTAATGAGGGCAGGTGGGACACTGCCAGCCGCTCCCCCGAGAGCTCTGGCCAGGCCAGGGTTACTCTACACCACCCCAAACCCCATTAAACACATTTTCAACACAGAGACCTAGAAACACCTCAAACAGGGATGGAGAAGACCTGAGATATATTTCGATAGCATACAATATAAATATAGTAACTTTTTTGATAAATCTGTATCTGCTGTGCATTACTCAGCATCAGCTATTCAATAAATATGAATTATTCAGTACCTGTTTTAAACCATTCAGTGTCTTCTCTGAATTATTCAGTAACTACCATGAATTGCTCAGTATCTACTATGAATTATTCAGTATCTGCTATGAATTATTTAGTATCTATCATGAAATCTCCAATATCTACTAGCAGTAACGCATTAGGTATGTGTTAGGAAAGAAAGTTTATAAAGGTTTTACTTTCTTTTTTTTAGTAGCAATTAGTTTGTTTAGATTGCTGAGAGTGAAGAAATGAGGATTCGGATCTACAGGAGTAAAATTGTCCAATTTTTAAATACATTCATTTATTTAGTTTTTGGGTAGTTTGTCAAATTCCCCCAAAACAGCATAAGTTTCTTGAAAATTATAACAGCAGAAAAATCCTAAGCTTTAGTTCCTGATTTTTTGAGGAAGGCGCTCTGTTGGCTCGTAAGAAATGCCTCAACAATTCGGATCCTTGGGGGAGCAATAGAGCAGCGAGTGATGTGGAGCCTGAATGGCCTGGAATATTCGGTAGCTGATGTTTCTATGCTCTTGGCTGGCCGCTGCCTGCGGGGAGCCGAGCTGAGGCCATTTCACAGTCATTTGAGTTTGTTTGGGAGTGCTGTGTTTGGGATGAGCTCGACCGTGTTTGTGTTGGAAAGACTGACCTGACTTGGGGTTCACGTCAGGGAGGATCTATTGGGACTTTCCGGTCACACAGGAGCTGGAGACTAGAGAAAAGAGGGAACAGTGAATTATTATTAAAGGATAAACGGTGAGATGTATTACTGCTGAGGAACGTACGCCTACATCTGCTTGAATGAGGATGAATAAGTGAAAATGAGGATCAGACACTGCCTCGAGGCAAGGCAACAGACGCGGTTCTCCTGGAACAGTCCTAGAACAGATCATAAAACAACACATTTAAACCTGTTGCAGAGGCTGTAAAGAAAAAAACAGCTTGATTGATTGCATGGTAACAAGTATCTGAAATCAAAAGGATGGTTTGGTCTTCAGTCAATACACACAGACACACACACACACACACACACACACATATATATATATATATATATTAATTAGCATTAATTAGCTCATCATCACTGGGTTGGTGCCCTCAGGGGTTTTCACTTTTTTCTTTAGGGACCATAATGGTATTGCATTCCATTCATCATACAATTTTTAAAACTACTTTGACACACCTTGCCCAACTCCAGGCTTTTTATTTTACTTTTACTTTTATTTGACTTTTATGACTTTTTTAAAGCAGTAAAGTGAGGTTTGGAAATGGTTCAAATTTCCTTGTTTCCCCTCGGGAAAAGTGAACATAGAGCAGTTTTAAAACTCATTAAAGGCACAAAATTGGGTTGTAAGGACTATTCGGTAACTTTAAGTGACATTTACGTCTTTCGTTTCTAAAACTGACCTGGACAATGACTTCCCCTAACTCACAATGGTTAGGAGAAACACACCAGCTGTCTATGAAAAATGCAGAAAAACTTTACTTGATGGAAGTAAATATTAATGAATGACAGGTTTCATTGAATTTTTAATAAAATAAGGACACATATTTTACAGTGGACACACTGCTGACTTGAAAAAGAGATGTGAAATGCGGAGTGTGCAAAAGTTATGGCCCATTTTACTGTATGTACTTTTTTCCCAACGTGTTCAAAGTAAACTGAAATTGTGCGCTAAAGGTGCCATTTTAATGCTGTTAACTAATTTTTAGTTAGAAAATCAGCGTCATCTGACCAAGATTCGAGCTTTAGCACATGACTATAAATGTGAAAATCAAAAGAATGCATTTTTAATAATATATTTATAAATAATTGTTTTATTTATGCAAATGTCGCAATCAGTGAACAGTACTGGTTCTGCAATAAATAAAAATGAACTAGATTTCATTTTTACATCAATATGAGTTTGGTTAAAGGTTTTAATTTGAAAAAAGTACAAATATATTGGAACTGTGAGAGGGAGAATAAAAGTCTTTGGGATTAGTAATGAGTTCTTTAAAGGTTTCTTTTTTAAAAAATGTAAAAAGTAAATTTTCTTTTAGTGCTGCAATTCAGTAATACAACTGCAATAATACTCCAGTATTTCCAAATTCTTTTTTCGTAAAGCACAATCACTTTTATTTTTAGCTTGAAAATTGAACCCTGTTTTCAATAAAAGACACATCTTCTAAATGACATTGTGTTTGAAGTGCCACCAGATCAAAGTGGCTGTTTTACTTGCTTTGTACTTCTCAAATGAAGGCAATCGAAGGAAAAGCTGCTGATGGAAATAGAATGGCAAGATCTCCACCAAAAAAAACAACAAATGCTTGCAAACAATGATTTCTTCTCCATGCTCCTACATGCCCCATCAGCTGTAGATGCGAAGCCAAGAAGGCTGTTCCAAAAATGTGCCTTCAATTTAGATGTAGATGCTCTTGAAAAAAAATTAAAAGAGACAAGCATCTAGAAAACTCTGTAAATCCCTAAAACTAGGCTGGAATTCAGAATCCCAAAAGCCTCCCTGAAAAGTGGCCAGACAATTTATCCCTTTAGTGCGTAGAGTTGTGCCCCTGACTACTTTCCTTTGAAGCCCCCAGTCACACCAGTGCGATCTGGAACACTCAACACTGAATATTTTAATACTTGCTGAGCAACACTTCTGGTTAATGGAGATTTAGGATTACAGTTGATACACCATTGTCTTTATACATCTGACAGTCCATGTATAACTAAATGTCACCAAACTCAAGGCATCAAGGTGAACATCGTCTCACTGAAGAGATGTTTAGCTGCTCTTTGTCAGGTGGCACAACAGTGTGAATTCAAGAGCAATTCACAGCACAAAGTTTAATTTTAGTGTGAACTTCTGCGCACAAGCAAAAAACTTGGCAACGGGTAGAACTGTTAAAAAAAAGCTCCAGCACTGAAGGGTTAATAAGCTAAGCAGTATGTGTAGCTTTCGAGGAGATAAACAAATCATCTGGTGTTGCAGGAACAGCTCTGGTGCTGGAGAACAGAGGGCATGAGGGATTTTGGTGGGCTTGTCCGTGTTCAGAGCTATAAACCGTGTAGTTTCATGCTCACAGGTTTAATCATCAGAATCTCTTCCAGGTTTATGCGCTCCCTCGGTAGAGGGATATGTTTTTATTGGGAGGTGTAGCCATGGCACATAAATTCAGCCTTTATGTGGAGGTGTTTGAACGACTGCCGTTATGCTTTTTTTAGTTAAAGCTCTCTGAACTCCTAGGCTCCATTCAGAAGCTGCGTGAGCATGTCTTACAGGTTCGTTCTGCACTAAAGTAGCTCTAATTTGCTGGGCAACCAGTGTATACTGTAGAAATGCCTTCCAAACATCTGGAGACACCTCATCAAATGTTCTGAGTAATGTGTGATTTTCACTGTTACCTTAGTAAAGCACAGACTTTGAACTGATTTAATGAGCATAAAATAGCTCTTTTTAACTGGATAATTGCACATGTTTCCATTGTGTTTGAAACACATACACATGCACATGTACAGTCAACTCTATAATTATTGGCACTCCAAAAGAAACTGGGCAAAAACAATCATATAAGCAATTTATAATGATTCACATGTTCCTCAGAATGGATTTGGAGGAACTGATAACCAACAGAAATCAAGAATGTTATATTATTTTATGGAAATTATGGTGCAAGGTTATTGGTCAATCTAAAAATATTTGAAATAAAACCTAAACTCTGAGGGAAAAGTCTCTCTCTATTGTCCATTGTTACTCCACTGTTGTCTCTGACTATTCCATTGTTGTCTCTGACTATTTCCCCAGGGTTTAAATATGAGGTCACAAACATTGAAAAACCCCTTTATCATCCACCAAAACCAATATTTTGTCTCAAAAGACAGAACGCTGTGGAACTGTATAGCAGTCAGTTAAAATTATCATTAGGACCAAAGTTAAAAAGCATGGAATAGTGAAAAGCCATGCAAAGCTCCAGCAGTTACAGTGTGATGGGGAAAGAGGACCACCCTACCCACCCAGCGAGAGCAAGGACAGTTATACTGAGTGATGCAGGAGATAGAGGGCCACCCTACCCACCAAAAAAAGAGAGAGGTCAATTATAAGTATTAAGTTTAAACTAACTTTGGCTTATTTCACTTTCAATTTTAATATAAAGGGAGACCGCATTTTCAAATTCTTTCTCAAAAAAGTAAAACCACAAAAATGGAGATAGGTTTTACTGTTACCGTGAGGATAATTTAAATTTTTATCAGAATTTATATTAAAACCTGCGGTAAGAGAAATTCTTCTTATATCTTGTACACTTGGCAATGAGCTCAAAGCTCCTGATTAATGGTTTCACATTCAGCCAGCGATCACTGCTGGAACAACATTGCAATGTTTATTTAGCAGATGTTCTTTGTCTTGACTAATCCCAGTGAAGCCACAGAGCAACTCTTACCCGCTTGTCTTCTTTATTTTTTCTTTTTTTTCCTCCTGCCATGCTTTCGCAGTGCTTGCCTCTACATGTGGCTGTCTCAAAAACACACACATGTTACATACAAGTGCACCTGAATGTGCCTTCTTTCCCCCAATGGGTCCTGTCAGGGTTGCCCTGACAGATTGTTTTGGCAGGTGGATGGAGGACATGTAGTTTCATGCACCAGGACAACTGGGACAGTCCTGGGAAATCGTTCCAATACTCTGATTTCAGTCTGAAATTCTTGTGTCTGGTTGAATAGAAACATCAGTGGTGATATTTATCGCTTTGACAACTACCCCCTCACCCCCACCCCCAAGTCTAGAATCATGCCAAAGTTGTTAACGGATCCTAAAGTCTTTCTGACACTGTATGACATACATATCTGTCAACATGGACAAAAGTATGGCATTGTGGCTCACTTTTGTGAGTGTGACATGAATTGGATTGTATTAGTGTATTAGCTACATTTGCTATGAAGCTCATCTCTGTTGGTGGGATGATCATTAATGAGTTATACTGAGAGTTTTGATGGTGTCCCATTGTTCTTGTGATCAAATTACCACGTATCAGATTTGCAATACATTTTACAATACTTTACATTTCAAATAATTCTTGTCTTTGTGTCTCTGTTTACCTGTACAGTTTTCCTCCAGGATCAATCACGTTTTCTGATTCTGACTCTGAAGGAGAATTTTACCTTTCAGTTTGGTACCTTTCAGACTCCGCAGGTCTACTGCAACTGAATAGCAGGTTTCAGAAGAGAGTCGGTTTGGCAGTTTTTGTATTGATAAGGGCATATCTTCTCTCTCTCTTGCATACAAACACACACACACACTGTTTGTGAGTTGGTAAACATACAGGTATGAAAAAACAGCCCATAGTCTTTTTCTGGAGTTTGTTTATGATCAAATGCAGTCCAAATGCAGTTAAGTTAGTAAAAATGCAGAGTCCATCTGAACAGTAGCTATCTTATCAATCTGTTCGAATCTGTTTCTGTACACAGAAATACCAAAGACACTCAGAGCAGTCTATTTAAAGAGATTATGTTAAATATGGGGGATCCTGGGGGTGTGGAACCCTCTTATTAAATTTTAGGGTCTCATTAAATCCCCAAATTTACAATGTCTGGGAAAATTAGGAAAATGTTGCTACAGTGGCTAATTTTATCACCTTCACCCAGGAAATTTCTGTCTTTAGTGTTAACTAGACTTGAAGCACTGGTTTGCCTCGGGGTGGTGCTGGTGCAGATCATAGCTAGGAAACTGTCATTTGACAGAAAAACTTCAGACAGGCCATCAGAACCTTACAGTGTAGAAAACAAAAATTCCTAAACGCCCTACACCTAAGACCCTAGAGTGTAGCTCTAATGGCTAAAGACTGCCAACCATGCATCGAGTCCAACTATATCTAGGTGGAACCTCTCAACCTCGCGCACCAGCCGAAGATCGGACCGCCAAGGTCTCCGCCTTTGGCTGCCACCAAACTCACATTGCACCCTACCCCCATGGCCCCTCCTACGGGTGGTGAGCCCATTGGAAGGGGGACCCATGTCTTCTCTTCGGGCTTTGCCAGGCGCTCGCCATCGAGCCCCACCCCCAGGCCTGGCTCCAGAGGGGACCCCGGTGACCCGCGTCTGGGCAAGGGAAAACATCTCTCCACGATCTTTTTCTTCATTGGGTGTCTTTTGAGCCACTCTTCGTCTGGCTCCTCACCCAGGACCTGTTTGCCATGGGTGACCCTACCAGGGGCA
>JBBPCY010094490.1:0-21832 GCA_037974405.1 Brachyalestes nurse
GGGCACGCGCACACACACACACACAGTCACAAACATGAAAACACACACACACACACACACACACAGACACACTCTCTCCCACACACGCACACAGACAGACACACAGACACGAATATGAACTCTCTCTCTCTCAAACACACAAACACACTGACAAAAACAGACACACTCTCTCTCTTTCTCTCTCTCTCACACACACACGCACACAGACAGACACACAGACACAAACATGAACACTCTCTCTCTCACACACACACACGCACACAAACACACTGACAAAAACAGACACTCTCCCACACACGCACGCAGACACAGCACAAACAGACGCATGAACACAGCGCAAACACGCGCGCGCCCTCTCTCAGTTATTCAGTAATTACTAAAGTGTCCGTTTACTTCAAACTTTCAAATGTCACATAAACATTAATGAATGTGAGGTAACAAATCATAAATGTACCATCAGAACAACTAATGCACATTGTTGACTGCTTGAATATCCATCCAGTGTTACATTTATCTGAACATGATACACTCTATGGACAAAAGTATTGGGATACCTGACCATTACACCAACAGGGACTGTAACATTGTATTCAAATACCTAGACTTTAATATGGATTTGGTCTCCCCTTTGCAGCTATAACAGCTTCCATTCTTCTTGGAAGGCTTTCCACAAGATTTTGGAATGATTCTGTGGGAATTTGTGCTCATTAATTTTGTAGAACATTTATGATTTCAAGCACTGATGAAGGCCTGGCTCACAGTCTCTGTTCCAGTTCATCCCAAAGGTGATGGATGGGGTTGAGGTCAGGGCTCTGTGTGGCCAGTCGAGTTCTTCCACACCGAAGTACTCCTGCCATGTCTTTATGGAGCTTGCTTTTTGCACTGGGGCACAGTCGTGCTGGAATAGAAAAGGTTCTTCCCCAAACTGTGTCCACAAAGTTGGAAGCGTGGCGTTGTCCAAAATGTCAAATTAAGATTGTCCTTCACTAGAATTAGGGGGCCTATCCCAAACCCTGAAAAACAGGTGTGTCCCACTACTTTTTCTCCATGTGTATATGAGATCTGAGTACATTGTATATTGTATATTTGTATATTGATGTGTTGATAACTGATTTCTTTATAAATAAAATAATTGCAAAGCAAGTATTAAGCAATTGTTTTAAAAAAATGTTGATCAGTGTTATTTTTTTATTTTATGTTTTATTACAATTATTGTTATTTTTGACTATTATTATTTCTATAAAGCACTTTGAGTTCTAAAGTGGTGTTATAAATAAAATTACTTTGATTATAGATTGTGTGTTGTTTAGTCAAAAGATCGTGTTTCAGCACCATCTGGAGGCTGAGAAGTACAGAAGAAGGAACACTTCTGAGGATCTTTTTTTAATTGTACTGTATTTTAATTTTGAATGCTGATTTTAATTTTGTATTCAGGTTCGTTTGAAGAGATGAAAAGCCATTTAAAACTAATGTTAGTCATTAGTTAGTCAATTTTTGTAATTCACAAACTGATTCTTTTATGCATTCAAAAACATATTGCTTAAAAGGGCTATGTTTTACATTTTTATTGCATTGTAGGTCCATTTATGACCCATATGTGGTTTTATTTAACAAAACAGCACTAAATCTGTCTTACGTGACCTTTTTCGATCCTCTCTATATTCCTCAAGACTAAACAGGCTGTGTCTAACAGTACCTTTAAGATATACACTATGTGGACAAAATGGGACACACCTGTTTCAGTGAAGGACAATCTTAATGGTTCAGTGTATCAAGACAATTTGGACAACGCCACGCTTCCAACTTTGTGGACACAGTTTGGGGAAGAACCTTTTCTATTCCAGCATGACTGGTCGTGGAAGAACTTGACTGGCACACACAGAGCCCTGACCTCAATCCCATCCAACACCTTTGGAATGAGCAAGTCTCTCAGAAACACATCACAATCTCGTGGAAAGACTTCCAAGAAGAGTGGAAGCTGTTACAACTGCAAAGGGGGATCAACTCCACATTAAAGTCTGAATTGTTTGAATGCAATATCATCAGAGCCCTGTTCGTGTAATGGTCAGGCGTCCCAATACTTTTGTCCAGTGTATCATACCCTATACTGAAAGATACTCAATATCTGCTGCAGTAAAACTGAACATCTTTCTGTAAAACGTTATGTTTGATGCAAAAATAATGTTGATAAATTGTTGGTAGATTGGTCTGTATAAACTAAACACTTGAACACGGTGTGCGTTCAGTATTAATTATTATTAACGTTACTTCGCAATATTTGATCTGGCAAAACCTGAACAGACCAAAACAAGAGGACGAAGCCACCAGCTCCACACACACACAATTTTTTTTCCTGCTTCACACTCGTACCAGATAAGCTCTTTTTAAACACAAACTATGAGAAGAACCTGTCTGTGTTCGCATTGTGCCTCGGCAGTTATAAATGTCTCTAGTTTAAGAAATTAAAACCGTTTTTTAGCTTCAGTTATCTCTCCGTGTAGACCTGGGATTAGCTCACTAGCTAACTCTGCTAACCCTAACCAGCAGGTTTTTTACTGCTGTGAATATTTATACTACTATTTATATTTATTATGTTCATCATGGCATTTATGTGAAGTGGGCAAAATGATATGAAAGTATATTTGTGCTGTTAAAGTGTCTGTTCACACCAGAGCCTAATAAGTTACCATTTCTGTTAGCCTTAATATTGTTTTTAAACAGTAGCCTAGCTTGGCATTCTCCTAGCTAATATGTCACTTTTAAGTCTGAGATGTGTTTTATTAGAGAAATCTGAGCTACAGATCTCTATTAGGCAATTCTATCCATAGCCTTAGAGCCAGCTGTGTCCAGGTTTTACTTGTTAAAGCCGTTACAGCAGGCTTATGGATCTAGAATGGCCAGGATTCTCCTAATCATAACCATGCTGGGTCAGTAAAACTACTATTTTAAATGTTTATTTTTATTTAGCTTGCCAAAAGAAATGATCTTTACAAACATTACAAATGGTGCATTTTTAGGGATGCTGATTAAAGTTACGAACGGGATTAAACGTGTTGCTTGTCTCCTTTTAACAGGCAGCAGCATCGTTGTCCAGGATGTTCGAGGATTTGGTGAGTGAATCACTTCATTTCGGTTAGTAACATTTACACAGTTTTAATAGTTTACATGGACAAAAAGTATTGGGACACACCTGCTTTTCAGGGTATGGGCTAAGCTCCCTTACTTCCAGTGCAGTACGATCTTAATGCTTCAGCATACCAAGACAATATGGACAACGCCATGCTTCCAACTTTGACACAGTTTGGAGAAAAAACTTTCTGTTCCAGCATAACTGTCCCAGTGCACAAAGTAAGGTCCATAAAGACAAGGAGCCCACACAGACCACTGACCTCAACCCCATCCACTACCTTTGGGATGAAATGTAATGGGGATTGTGAGCCAGGCCTTCTCGTCCAGCATTAGTGCCTGACCTCATAAATGCTCAAAAGAATGAATGGACACAAATTCCCACAGAAACACTCCAAAATCTTGTGGAGGCTGTTATAGCTGCGGATGGGGGACCCACTCCATATTAAAGTCTATGTATTTGAATGCGACATCATTACAGTCCCTTTTGGTGTAATGGTCAGACCTCCCAATAGTTTTGTCCATAGAGTGTAGATAAGACATACACAAACCACAGCCCTGGAGACGAGAATAATGTGGTGACAACAAATTATTGAGTGAGGACTTCACTAAACTGCTGTTCCCTGTTAATGTGACTGTTGTGTTGTGTTTTTTCAGATGAGATGCGAGTGAGGCTGGGCAGCGTGGAGGGTTTTCGCTGCTCTGGTCGGGTGGAGGTGTATCAGGGTCATCAGTGGGGGACGGTGTGTTCGCGGGGCTGGGACCTGCGGGATGCCGCAGTCGTCTGTAGAGAACTGGACTGCGGTTTTGCCTTTGCCACCCACAGAGGGACTCAATTCGGGAGGCTCATCGGCGAGGTTTGGTGGAGGGATGTAAAGTGTTCAGGGGATGAGTTCACGCTGGACCTGTGTGAACACACCCCTAATAGTGGAGTGTGTTCACACTACGAGGATGCAGGAGTAGAGTGCACAGGTGAGTAAATTATATCATCTTGCAGTTGAATAGTTAATTGCACTGAAGTTTTAAATTCTGCATTGAATCATATTTTTTACCCTCATTTCTTTTTTTGCCGTTCTAATTAAGGTGGCCAGATTTCTGAACTGAGAATTGGAGACATTGCCAGTTTGGCAGTCATTATACCATTAAAATATGCAGTCTTTTTCTCTGTGAAAAATGGGGACAATTTCATTCCCATGTATTTTGATCACAGTAACTGTTACGCTGTGATAAGCTAAGGTGAAGGTCAACTGATAAAACTGGACTCTAAGTAACTTTGTAAACCTCACACAGTAGCCTACCATGGTGAGTGAATCATTCCATTCTGCTTCTCTTCACTTGTTTGCCTTTTCTTTCCTCCTTACCACTTAATTCTTCACTTAATTGGGGCAGTTGGAGAACTAGTGGTTAGAGAGTTGCCTCTGTGATCAGAAGGCCGTGGTGCTATTGAGGTACCCTCGAGCCATAATCTGTTTAAAATGTGATGTAAATAAAAAAATATTTTCACAGCACATTTTGTCTCCAGTAGTAGGAACGGCAGACTCAGGTTCAGCGTATTTTATCTGCTCATAATTATAAGATGTCATTTTTCTTGTATTTTAGTTATTTTAACTTCTCTTGGTTGTGAGAGACGATCGCCATTGGCGACTAAAATGAAACAACTAGTCGCAAAGTAAATAATCTAGTTGCGTTGGCGACCATTTTAGTCGCCATCTGGAGCCCTGGAAGTTGTGGATTTACTTGACACTTGCTAGTTTCTGGTCAAGCAGATTCCTCTAAATCTAGGTAAGCAAAAGATTAGCAATAGTAGAAGAAGAGTGATATGAAACTACTGCAGCATGCAGCCAACTATTAAAAACTACAAGGTTAATGTAGCTAAAAACTAATGGATGCTTAAACTCTATGCCTAAATCATTACATTTGCATTAAATATCATTGATGTATTAAGTAATCTCAGATAGTCTTGGAGTACACATTCAGCTACACATTCTTTAGTAAGAAACTTGCCAAGGCAGATGAGGTGTATATAGGTAGTTGCTTTTGTAAAGGGAGCATAATGTTGGTGTCACTTTTAGGAACAGCTGTTGTTGGGTAGCCACAGATGTATCTTGTTTGTTTTAAGATTGGAAAGATAAAGGGTAAGGAGGATCCACTTAAGTGGACACATTAAATAAGGAACAACTTAATATACTTATTTTGGAAGTATCATTCATAAACCTTAAACTGTCTTTGCGTTAAAGAAAGCAGCTAAGTTTGAGCAAGTGACTGAACAAATACTGCAGTATTGCTCTGCACCTGTGATTTAAGAACTAGTCATTTTTGTCACTAGTTATAATTGTATAAACTTTGGGAACTGGGAGGCTCCGGGAGACACATTTTTATTTTAATTCGTATTTTGTCAATTTGCAGGGAAGCTGCCTGCGCCCACCTTGACCATGCAGTCCCCGTTCTCTGCTTATTCAGCCGGGGAAGCTGTCTTGTTCACATGCACTGCACCCTACTGGCGGTACCCTATTGATGTCCACCTGTATAAGAGCAGAGTAGACACGCCTCTGGTGACGCAGAGGGCCGATGTCAGACAGACTCGAGTGGAGCTGACCCTCTCTGACCTGGAAACATCTCACCAAGGCAGCTACAGTTGCCTCTACCGGATCCAGGGTAACCCCGGCAACTCGCCGTCTAGCAACATCATTAACATCACCGTCGGTAAGTCCACCATAGTACATGAGCTGAATCTACAATTACGTATTGTTTCTGTAGTTACATTAGTTGGATGTACTTGCACAATTTAGTGTTTTAGTATAACATGTTTGTTTACTTCTAGTTTTTGCATCTGTAAGTATCTTCTCACCTGCTTCCTTCCCTGTGTTGTTACATTTCAAAATCAAAATTATGTTAATGGTCATGCTGTGTTTGCAAATGATATACACCGATCAGCCAAAACATCAAAAACATCTGTCTAACCACCGCCAAAACAGCTCTCACCTTTCAAGACGATGGCTCCCCAGAACTCTGTGCTATCTAGCATCACTGTGGTATGTAAGTTGCAAGGTGGGTCCTCCATGATTTGGGCTAGTTTGTCCAGCACATCCCACAGATGCTGGATCATATTGAGAGCTGGGGACCTTGGAGACCAAGTCAAGACCTTAAACGGATGTTTCTAAAACCATTCCTGTACAGTTTTTGCCAAGTGGCAGAACACCGTTGCCATGATAGGGCACACTTGGTCTGCTACAATGTTTAGGAACGTACTGTGTGTCAAGGGAACATCCACGCAAATGCCAATGCTCAAGGTTTCCCTGTAAAACATTGCCCAGAGCTGCCTCTGTGTGGCTCTTCTGTGGGATTGAACCTCGTTCACACGGACATCTGAATCAGGCGTTTTTCTGGCGTTGGTGGCGCCAGGTGAGCGTGGACTGAGCGACTCAGCCCCGGCTCTCGGTCAGCTGCACGTTTGGGTGGCGTCAAAAATGTTGCATGCAACGTTTACTTGCTTTCAATTTCTGCCGAAATCCCGATGAACGCAAAGAAAACACCGGTACTGCGTTTACATGGCGTTGATGTTCTGGAGGACCGAATATATCCCATGACTCCAATGTTTTACATTACAAGGATCCATGTTTACAATGTAGAAGTACAAATCAAGATGTCCCACATGTAAACAGTCTGGACTGAGGAATTACTGCCCCCACAGGTGAATACATGAAACTACACATCGGGCTGCACGCTGGTGTTAAACAGCGTCAGACGAATGCCAGCGTAACGCCTCACTGAAGTCAATCACTCACAGATGCAAAATGCTACAAAAATGCCCGTGGCGTTTAGAGCCCGTTCATTTATCCAAGATTCAGACGTCTGTGTGAACGAGGCCTTACTGTTCGCTCCCCATGTGTTTCAGTGAGCCTTGGGTGCCAATTACCTTCCTTGGACCACTTTTGGTAGCTTCTAACCCCACAAGACGTGCTTTTGGAGTTACTCTGCTCCAGCTGTCCAGCCATCAGATTTTGGCCCCTGTCAAAGTCACCCAGATCCTTACGCTTGCCCATTTTTTTTCTGCTTCCTACACATCAGCTGTGACCGTGTCTCACCACTTGACAGGTGCCACTGTAACAAGTTAATTAATGTTATCAATTTCACCTGTCATCGGTTTTAATGTTATGACTGATCGGTGTCACTACATTCTGCAAGTATTCCACAGATTATCTACTGTTTTCTTTGGTTACTCTGATAGTATATAAGAACTGGACATAGTCTTGCCACTGTTTTCAGTGGGAATGAGGTGAGGTCAGTTATTGTTTTCATGTATGTTGGGTAGTGAGAACACAAATTTTTTTTCTTAATGTGTGAGTGGGTTATTTGAACATCAAAGAGCGTTATAGGGCAGTAGAGGAACAAATCCTGAAAAAAGGACCTTATCACATTTAAAAATGGGCTTGTACGGCATTTTGCCTGCATGACTGTACAGGCAAAACATAACAAAAATGCAGTGGAAACAATAGTACGCATGTGAGTAAGTGAATATTTTTTTTAGATTTATATATTTGCTCAAAACCATATTGAATAGACTGAACGGATATTGACAACTGGCTGCCTGTAGACTACATTTTCAATAGGTCCGTTAGGTTTTGTTTTCATTTTATTTTTGTGCTCTAACACTTAATTTAGTATTAAAGTATTTCTGGGTGAAAATGTTCAGTGTTTTTTGACAAAAGTTGAAAGAATCTGATTCAATTTACTCAAAAATGCTTTTGCTTCGTCATTATTAACCATGACCCAATTAATGATTTAGTATTTTAAGCTGAAGAAGGTGCGATGGAGCCATGGTTTTTTAACATCCATCCATAACTCAGCTAGTTGATTCAGATATATGAGAAAAGAGAAAATAGTATCTCACTCAAGAACCTTTGTGCTTGAGTGTAAGAGGGTAAAAGGGTTTAGTGTCTGTTTCTTTAGTTTAGCACTGGAGATACAAGGCCAATGTAGCTAACAAATAATGAAGTTTTATGCCCTACCTATTGGTATGGTCCTAACATCAGGCCTTAATCATCCAATTTGTCTTAAATTGTGTTGATTTTTTAGTAATCTTAAAGAAATCTTCAGTGGAAAACTAAAGAAGCAAACTTTCAATAAATGGCAAAAACTGGACGTATTTCATATTCAAGTTGCCTTCTTCTCAGGTTAGTCTTGTCTAAGCTTTAACCACTTTTCCTTTGTCTTTTCCTGTTTTTCACCACAGTGGAAATCCACACACCCCAGATTTGGTATAATGCTTCTCCAACTACTCGACCTGGCTGGGTCAACCGGGGACAGAGCTTTAATGTGACTTGTTTCACTCAGCCGCAGTATCCAGGAGGTTCATTCCAGCTCCGTCTGATCCGACCCAATGGCACAGTGCGTCACTCTCTACCTGCCCTCGCACCCTTCGTCACCTTTAGCTTCTCCAACGCGCAGTCCTCCAATGAAGGCTACTACTGCTGCCTCTATAAGGTCCAGTTTGGTGGACGCACTTTTGTTTCCAGAGAGAGCCAGCCACTAGCTATCAGCGTTCGAGGTACAGAGTCAAAGTTCTTGATCATTTGTTTGTGTTTGTTGTAGTTTGTGCTGAAGCAAAAGAATAATTCGGCCTGGAGCTGCACTAAAGAATCACATTAAATAGTAAAACAACAATATTCTGCTTACTGCTAATGCTTACTGAACCTTTGGTAGCACATTTTGGCAAAACCTATGTTCTTAAATTTCTGAAATAGGTGCAGAGAGATCTAGAACAGCTTCTGCTGTGGAGATCTATAGAATCATTCATAGCTTTCCTTAATTGCTTACATTGATCAGTCACAACATTAAAAACACCGCAGGTGCAGTGGACAACACTGAGAGTTAGGCAGTAAGTGACCAGTCAGTTCTCGATGTTGATGCGCTGGAAGAATGGGCAAGTGTAAATGACTTGGGCAAGGCTAAATTGTGATGACTGGACTATGTCAGAGCATGAGGGTCACTGCCATTCAATCTGAAGTGGATGTGTCCCCTTCACATTTTATAATTATTCGCTTGGATACCCCCACATTTAACATAAAATATTAGTTCACCCAGCGCTGTTGAATCTTGAATCTTTCGCGAAAGAATCCATTTAACTAAATCGATAGGAGAATACACACACCACTGGAAATCCGCTCTGGGTTTGCCTCCAACTCACCGCATTGACGTTAAATGAATGTTAAACTAAACTTTAGTTTAGGTAAACATTCATTTAACTTGGCCTCGGGCAACGGTTTCCAAACCCTAGGTAGGTTAGTACCTACCAAAAGTGGTCCAAGGAAGGAAAACCAGTGAACTGCTGACAGGGTCATAAACACCCAAGACTCACTGATGCGTGTGGGGAGCAAATGCTAGCCCATCTGGTCGGGTCCCACAGAAGAGCTACTGTAGCACAAATTGCTGAACAAGTTTGCTACATACGGTGTTGTGCAGAGTACCCTGTATGTAGCAAGATTCAAGATTTTATTATTTGTCGCGTACAGTTATCAGTACGACGTGTGGTGTAAAACATCCTTGAGCCTACAGTATAGTTACAAAGAATGAATTTAGAGAAAAGATTAATGGCCATGATTAAAAGTACGTAGGAAAAAATAAATTCAAATAAACATTACAAGTATAAACAATATCTGAAGTGTAAAAGAACTGAGTGCGGTGTGCTAGTATGCTGTTGATGAATATGGACTTGAATAACAGACAGCAGGTGGGAAACAGTGAGGTAGAGAAGTAGGTTAGGTACTGTAGAGAGTTCAGTTTGTGTGGTTGAAAGTTGTGATGGCATGTCCTGGTTAAGAAGTCTTATGGCCTGAGGATAGAAGCTCCTCCTGAGTCTCACTGTTTTGGTCCCAATACTTCTGAAGCGTCACACACAGTTAATGACAGTTAATGGGACGAGTGTCTGATGATTCTAGTTGCTCAGGTCCTGCATCTCCTGGTAGAATTGTCCTGCAGAGACGCTAGAGCTGATTTTGTGCTGCGTTCTGCCACCTAAATCTCACACTGTAGTCTCTTAATGTCCTGTACAGAGCTGTTCCCAAACCAGGAGGTGATGTTCTGAGTCAGAATACTTCAGCACTAGAGTAAAAAGGAAAAAGGTAAAGGTGGCCTGGGTTGATAAATCATTTTATATCATGTGCATCTGATGCATGTCATCACTAACTTGTGGAAGATATGGCACGACCTAAACATTGTTGTGGACAAACTCATGGTAACAGTATTCCCTAAAGGGAAAGACCTTTTTCAGCAGGTCGGTGCCATACTACAGAAATGTTCAGGAATGGTTTGAAGAACATGAGAGTTCAAGTTGTTGCCTTGTCCTCCAACTTCTCCAGATCTGTGGGATCTCCTTAACAAACTAGTCCCATCCGTGGAGGGACATACAGCAACTGCTGCTTAAATCTTTGTGCCAGATACCACAGCACACTCTTGTGGAATCGCTTCTTTGACAGGTCAGAGCCATTTCAGTGGCATGAGGGAGGTCTACACAGTTTAAGACAGGTGGTTTTAATATTATGGCTGATCAGTGTATCATAACTGAGCTCTATAGGTATGTCATGGTAAAAGATTTTGGTTTATATGATATTCCATTGGCTGATTTTTCAGAAATATGTATGTATATCATTCACTGTTCTGTCTAACACACAATTCCAAACATAAACACACATCTAGAACCATTATTACACACAAAAATCATCATATAATCACATCCAAAAAATAATACTGCTGTTTGTATTTCAGGAGTAGACCCAGTTTTGAGCCCTGTGGTCATTAGCCTGCTGGTGTCTGGCCTAACGTTTGTAATAGCCATGTGTGCTATACTGATTGTGGTGAAAGTTTACTGCAAAAGAGTGAGAAAGCCCACAGAACTGGAGCGTGAGTCCAGGACTTGTAAGTAACTGCACACCCTTTTCTACATTCTGAATAAATAAAACTTCTTATTGTAATTTTTTATAGGATAATATTTCTGTGTAAATGTAATAGTAATGTGTTTTCATAACAACATGTTTAGGTAATTGACAGTAATTACAAATGCCAGATTTGACTAAATACTAAAACCCTAAAGGAGCTGTAAGAACAATGTTTAGCTTTTTACCTTTTTTTTATTCAGGAGGGGACACCGCTATAAACACAAATTCAAATCACAAATCAAAAATAAAACTCCTGATACTCTGACCGGGTTGGTCTTGGTTCTTACTTTTAAACTCGCTTTTGATCTTAGGGGCTACACCTGACTGACCTCTGTAATCGCAGCTGCCTGCTGTGTAGAAGGATGCTTAAATAGGGTAAAAGTTTGTGAAGCAGTGTAATGGAGTGAAACAGTGTAAAACTCTGTAAAGTAGTCTAAAGGTGTTTTAAAGAGTATAATGCAGTGTAAAGGTTTGCAGACCAGTATAAAGGATTTGTGTTCTTGTGCAGTACAAAGGACTGTTAATGAATGTAGAGCAGTATAAATATTGTAAATCCGTGTAGAAGAGTATAATGCAGTGTAAAGTTGACTAATTTATGTTTAGAAATGTATGCTTGTTTTGTAAATAAAAATTTAAACCACCATATCATTAGAATAAGGTGAAGTTTGGCACCACTGTTCCAGCTATATTTGGTTGAGCGTCTATGTGTTAATAAGCACTAGGGGTGGGCGATATGGCCAAGATATTATATCACGATTTTTTTTTCATAGTGAAATCACGATTTCGATTTTCAGTGTTTCTATTGATTTGTAACTATTTTTTTCTGCAAGTTCTGCAAGTTACTGAACTGTACAACCAAACTATTTTCCTTTGTAAAGCTATGGCGCCATCTACTGGAAGCTTGCGGGAACAACTTCATTCAAAGATTTTTTTTCCCTCTTCTGGGAAAAAGTTTTAGCCTCATGTTTAGATTTTAGCTCCATTTTAGCCCCATTTCAGCCTCTTTTGTAGCCTTTAGCCCCTTTTTACCCGCATTTTAGCCTCATTTTAGCCTTTATTTCCGTTGTATCCTCTGTTTAGCCCTAATTTTCCCTCATTTTAGCCTCTTTTGTAGCCTTTAGTTCTGTTTCAGCTTCATCTTAGCCGCATTTCTAGCCTTTAGCTCTGTGTTAGCCTCGTTATAGCCTTGTTTTTAGCCTTTAGCTCTGTTTCAGCTTCATTTTAGCCTCTGTTCACTTTGGTTGGTTGAGCTCTGTTTCTAGAAGGCGGGCCTTACGCGGACTAGCAAATAGTGTGCTTTGGTTGAGGAAAAAAATGAGGAAGAGCATAGAACTGCAATAGATAGATAGAATGTAGTTTATATAGATGATACTACGACCTCTGTGCTTTGGCAGATCGTCAGTACATAGATCGTCTTCACGATCTCATATCGTCATATCGCCCACCCCTAATAAGCACACATCCTCTACAGAGAAGTCACTTCAGTTTGCTTCAGTTTTATTTAGAAAGCGCTTTTTTACAGCCAATGACAAAACAGCTTTACAGAATCCAGGTCTGAGCCCCGAGTAAGCAAGCCAGTCTATTAGAATTCTCCGTGCCCATCACAGGCTGAGTGTGCTGCAGTAAGTGTTTGTAATCTCTGTAGTGTGCTACTGTAGGCTGTCCTTCCAGATGGAGTGGAATTATTCCAGCTTAGTTCATTTCTGTTTACACTCAAGTTTTCAAACATTTTGCTTTAAAGCACGTGTTTGATCATTATACCCAGGAGTGAGCCTTTTCTGTCGTTTTAGAGGTGCGGCGTTATCTAATGTGGATCAAAGACAGCTCTCTAAGCATTCAGTTAGGTTATCTAAGTCTGCTGGACCAGATGGAGAGCCAAATGGTGTTGATCTTTCTGGGAGGAGTAGTGGCAGATGTTATTGTACGACTAATGAAAGTGAGGGAATGTGCATCCATTATGATTAAGATGAAGTCCATATGTAACTAGTTTGCATTTCCGCAAGAAAATCTGAAGTGTGATTGTGTGGTTTCTATAAAACCAGTGTTTGGAGAGACTCATACATTGGTTTTACGGTTGTGTTTAAAAAAAAAAAAAATTTAACTGTAGGAGGATAAGAGGGGCTAAATTCCAGCTAATACTAAAAAATATAAGAACAGTAGTGTGATTGCATAATTAACAGACCTCTTTAACACTATTCTTAGTAACCTCTGACTGCCGCAGACGAATGTCATTAGTCTTGACGTGACTTGCTATTCTGTCATACCTATGGCTAGCTAACAGTTTCGGGTTCCCTGCAATGTCCTGAGTCCCAGTGTACACCTAACAGCAGCTGGTGCTGTAGCCCATAAAGGAGCAGCTTATTTCACGTGCCGAATAACTGACTCATCTATAACCAGAGCTCTTTCAACCGGTTTCTCGGATAGTGCTTCAATGAGCAGGCAAACCTGTTTGACAGGTAAATGGGAGGAGAATTTCTCTGTCAAAGACTAACTAACACTTCTCACAAGTAAAATCTCCACTATTGCTAGTGCTGGAGAAAGAGACTGAACTAAACATGCTGTACTCAGAGCAGACAAGGTACTTAGCACCCTCCATCCTGATACTCTCAGGGTCTGTGGATTGGTGATGAGGTTGAAAATTATAATAATCATAATCTTGCCATTGTCATGCTCAAGTTACCTTTTTTTTAAACATAAATAGTTAATTATTTTAAATATAGCGGGAAAAGAATGTAGCTTGTGTAAATGTTATGGCTCATATATATTATATATTATATAATTTATTTTCCATATTTCAAGTAAAATATATAGAGAAATGTCATATTTAGGTGTGCTTTCTGTAGAGAATGTGTACTTACTCATTTAGAAAATCAACAAAGCCTTATACAGCCATAATGCTTAATGCAAAAACCTTTAGGCATTGATGTAATAACTGTCAATTAGGAAGACCTGATCCACAAAACAGTAACATACATTGAGAACAGATAAATGATTACAGTGTAGAATTGTTGCTGCTGCAAAAAGTCGGTGATAATAAAAATAATAAATGGCATTTTAGTAATTAATAATAATCTGAAGCTTGTTTTAATTAGTATTGGATTTTAATAACCAGTTAAAACCTTTCTTTTATAAAATGTAAAATAAATATTGTAGAATTCATTTGCCACTGAAACAAAAAGTTGTTAAAATTTGTCGATTACTTAGAAAAAAGGTAAATAGACTGACAAATTATAAAAGTAATCATAAGTTGCAGCCCTAGTGTAAAGGAATGCAATGCAGTATGTAAAAGTGTGTGCAGAAATGTGTAGCATCTGGACCTCCTGGAAAATAAACTGAAAGTTGGCAATAAACTGTGCAGTGCTGAGGTCGATCAGAAGCAGAATATAACCAAATAATAGTAAGTCTTAATATTAATAAATGCAGTACAGCATAGAAACCTGTGACTGAAGTTTTCATGCTGCAGGTCCAGTCTGCAATACTGAAATGTGTTAAATACAGTTAAGGGTTTTATTTTTCATGTTTTTCTGCAGGTGTGGACAACACGTACATTGCTTTGACAGTAAAATAATTCGAAGGTGACAACCTGGTAAGAAAACCTGTTATAGAAGAATAATATGTGGCATGTACAGGGGGTCCTGGAGTTACGACACAGATCCGTTGCTTCGACAGTGAAACACACCCTAGTCTAAGTCACTTACCGATCCTAACACAGATGTAAAATCATAAAAACACAACTAAGCCACAGAAAAAGGAAAACTCCCTCACTCATACGCCGCATTACTACGTATTCTTCCACCGCGCACAACCAAACTACGTAGTCCGTATGTATGAGGCTAACGGTGTAAGCTGAGTGGGAGTGAGCGTCGTAAACTTGAAACGTCGTATGTTGAGACTGTTGTAACTTGAGGACCCCCTGTAATTACTATTAAACACTGTTTTCATATGACTGTTGTCACAACATGCCTGTGACTTACTGATCTCAATGGTAATTTACATCTTACGCTGTGATTACAGGATTTGTGCCCAGAGTTGGACATGGACATTTTACACTAAACTGAACAAACTGATGAAGGATAAACCAAAGCAGCAAGAACCACCTCGACTGGGATATTTCACATCACATGACAAAGGCTTTAAAGTTGCTTTCTCCAACACTAATTTGGTAGGACTTCCGTTTACAAAACGTTATCCCAGTTTGCACTTTTATTTTGTACGATTCACATCAAACAGGACTGACACTACACTGTATGTAACTTAAGTGCTACCAAGACAAGAAGGGCTTCTAGGGTTTTTCCTGAAATGTGTGTGGAGCCCATTCTGTTTTGTTCTTCCCAAACTGTTACAGGTACTGTCAGCAAACTCTGAACTATGAAGTCCGCGTGGGTTTGTACAATTATTTATTTTTTGTTCTTCAGCACGTCTGGGGCAAAGGTTTTTGAGATTTATCCTGAACAAAGCCTCCATTAATGCACCAGTCATGGAAGGCCAAAACTGTACCTGTACCACTGTGCAGCATAATTTGTGTGTCCATATTTGAACAGCACTAATGAAGTTAGCGCTTGATTGTGTTTAGCTAAGTGAGTTACCCAACTAAACATGAGCAAATAAGATTCAGAGAAAGGCTATTTGGTGGGTTGTATCTGTAATATAAAATGTTTTTTTTCTTAATGGTGTCTGAGGCATTTTCTTCATGGATTTTTGTTATTAAATTGGCCTCATAAACCCAAACTACAAACTAAAACGGTCTCTAGGTTTGCTTCAGTAATTAACTACAGTAATATAACTATCGCTAACATACTGAAGGAACAACTGCCTTTTGTTAAGTGCTAAGTGTTTTGAGTGCTAGATGTAATCCTAAAAACAGTTTAAAATTAAGGTATGTACAAATAAAATATCCTTAATAAAAGCACCAGATAATTTCTGTGCATAACCTGCTGTTAATCTAAACTTAATCTGTCGTACTATAACATAAGAACCCTGTATTAGTCCTACAAATGGGAATTTTGCATTGCTAAAGCAGCAAAGTAGACAGAACAAAAAAAAGTAGAAGCAGCCAGTTAAAATAACTGATTGAATATAAAAAAGTATAATATAAAAAGGACACTATACAAATTTTACAAAATATAAAAACTAAAGAGCTTATACTGCAAGCTGTTGTTAAAGGAACAGTTCACCTGTACTTGTTGGTGTTGATAATAGCAAATAGCATGAAGCAGTTCCTGTTATTTGCTTTCATTCATTATAATGAAATAGTAAATACTGTATAATAACACAGGTCAAAATCATCAGGGATAAGTTTATTTGGGTTTTGTAGTGTTTTTCATGCTGATCTGTGTTTAGTTTTTCCCGCACGTGCAGTTTTTGGGATGAAGCTTGTTATATATTGCATGATAGTTGGTATAATTAGTATAATAATCATATGCTGAGCGTTTTTGAAGAAACAGTGGTAGCTGACTGACACTGATCATTATATCTATGCCACAGTGTGCACCTGTCTGACTTCACACTGAAAATATTGAAACAGTTACTTGATTGGTGCCTGCAGTTGAATAAAAACCGCATGCAAGTTTATTGCAAATCTAATATTACTCATAATTCAAAAACATGATGTGACTGAAAGCAGATCTGAAATCAGCATGAAAAACAAAAAAAAGTATTGTGGTGTCTGATGATTACACACAAAAAAAGAATTTGTTGACCTGTGTTAACACTGGAACCATTTGCATTATTGACTGTACTGTTAATTTAAACCCACTCCTAGTCCTTTTTGGAGCTTTGTTTAGGTGATATTAGAATATCAGATATTAAGCCCAATTCATACATTTAACAAGACAATATTATAGAATTTAGAACTCAATTGTTGGAAGACTTCTGTTGTGCTGCTTGATTGAAATGAAAACCTACAGCCACATTGAGCCTTTGTTGAGGAGCCTGGTGACCCACGCCTTAAACAAATGAAAGAAAAACATGGACTTCTTTCTTTATTAACCTTAACCCATTCGCAATGGAGCTGCAGAAAATGTTATTGCAAAACTGACATGTACATATTACAGATATTACATACAGATGGATGACAAACTCGACAAAATATGTCTAAGTAGAGTTTCGAGCTGTCAGAACAGCTTTGAGGTGCATTTGCATGGAATCTGTCAGTCTCAAATTGTACCGGAGGGGTGGAACATCATTCTCTTAAAAGAGATTCCCTGATTTGCAATCAGCGATCCCCTGAGTCTACCTGCTAAGAAGACAAGTGGAACAATAAAAGCCACCAGAATGACCCACAATAGCATTCAGTCTCTGTGACTGAAGCTCCCACAGTCAGTGCCCCTTTAAACACATTCTTTAACCACGTCAGATGATTTTTTGTATCTCAGTATTACAATATGTAATAAAAAATGTATCGTAATTACAATATGTAGCAATATAATCAGAACACTGATATGCCCATTATGTGTAGCCCGATCACTTTTCTCTTTTTTTGCTTTTGGAAATGAGTGCTGGGGTGATGTGGTTGTTGACGTCGCAACATTTTCACACCCCAGCAATTCTCAAAAGTAACTACTTCTTATTTCTTTTTCTGAAATAGTTTTAATGCTACAGCAGGTGCATCCTGTATCATTAACTTCCCCGTAACAGAACGATAAGTGGATGAAAAAGCAACTGTAGCTCTACAGACAGACAACACAGTTTCTGCTGGTGGTGTTGGCAGCTGCCGTATTCAAAAGTTACTAATGTATAATAAAATAACGTCTGAGGTAAAGACCGCAGTAAAGTGTGAATGTGCTTGTAACAAACAGTTGGGTTTTCAGTTTGGGCACTGCAGTCTGATTCTAAAACTATTACATTCAAAAATCACAAGACTGAAAGAACGAGAATGAGCTTTTCGAGAAACTCGTGACCATAAAATAATTAATGATGACGATTTAATCGCTCCAGAGCAACAAATGTCCTATGTGAGTTTTTTAAAAGGTTCCGTCTCTGCTGATTCCATGTTCAGGAAGACATACACCAGAATACCGATGATGATCAGAAACAGCAGGATCTGCAGCCAGAGTGGAATAATCTGCCCGAAACGTTTCTCTGGAGTTCCCTCACGCTGGGTTTCATATTTTGACGGTGCGGTCCGAGACCGATTGCTGTTGAAAGCTTGTGTCCTGTACACAGCTGGCCTACAATATACAAAAAGAAAGACTTTTTTCCCCACTGAAGCATTTTCCTCTATTTATTTATTTTACTTGACATTTTACCACATTTTCTTGTATGTGTGAGATACTGATGCACAGTGGTAAAACTAGAGAGACTTACTCATAGATGGAGTCTAGTTCTTCATATTCAGATCTCAGAATCCGGTCTCTCCTGATAAACGTTAAGAGTATCATCAGTTTAAGAATGTTACAGCACTATAAAACTGAAGCACCTTAAGACTGAACTTCATTTACCTGTCTTCAAAATCTTCATGTCTCAGCTGGACAAACAAGAAAACACATTATAGCCACTGTAAACATTGTAGAAGACTAACATACATTTTAATAACAAATAGAAATGACAATAATACAAACTCACTGGTCTGCGGTGATGTATGTAAGTAACCTCCTCCTCTTCTGTAAGATAAGAATTCAGATTTGTCAGAGGTATACAAATGCTGCCATATTTCAGGATTGTTTGGTCTAAAATTTGGTGTATTAACTGTGTCAGTATTCAGGCTATTTTCAAACACAATCCCCACCTTGCCTCCATACAAGCTTGGTGTATCATATTTACTATCAATACTCCATAGCTGGATATTTGTCCATGTAAACTGATGATAGCTGAAATCGAACCACATCATTGTTCACAATAATGATCAGATCAGTGAGACTTCAGAGCTAAAATGTCAATGTGAGTGGGATTTCATAACTTAATTCCGCTCCGTAATGTTAAATTCTTTCTGAGTGTGAGAGTATGGGGTTGTCGCTGAGGTAGCTGTGAGTTTCTCGATGACGGACAGGGGTGTGAAACATTATTTTAGAGGCAGACAAATGTCATTAATTGTGAAAGTTACAGGAAAAGTAAAGTGGCCCCTTACAGTCTCACACCACAGCAAACAGTGTGAACAACTGTTTTCTGCATTTAACCCATTCACCAAGTTAAATAGTGGGCAGTCAGCGAGGGAGCAGTGTGTGGGGATGGTACCTTGCTCAACGGTACCTCAGCAGCGCAGGGATTCGAACCCACAACCTTCTGATCTCAGGGTGAACTCCCTAACCACCAGCTGCCCAAGAATTTAGTATATTAAATGCCAATTAAACACTTGATAACACACTGGGACGTTTACCGGTCATACTCGGACCACATCAACGAGTTTGCGGAAGTAGTGCAAGGTTCAAGATTGCTTTATTGCCATCAGCATCTGTGAGCACTTATATAATGTGATGAGAACATTTCTCCATGGACCACGGCGCAACATAGTAACTTTCAACATTCAACAAGTTACAACAGAGACAATAGACAACACAATAAATAGACAATTGTGACAGTGTATGTAAGCAGTACAATGACAAACAGTACAATACACAGACAGTGTAGTAATGTGAATCAGAGACAGTACAGTGAGTAGAGCACACAAAAGTGTTACATATGTGGAAAATGTTTGTAAACCTTTCAGAGTGGATAATATTACTTCCACAGCTAAGTCCACTTTGCATTTCAACTGTAATGTTTGTTTATTTGATATAGATTTTATTACTTTAGTTTTAGCCTTTTCAAATTTCACTAATTACATTGCACAGTCTCATGGCTGACGATCACATTTCACAACATTTGTACTTGTTTAACTGTATGTGACATCTTGAATCTTGACTCTGGTGTAATATCTAACCAAAAAAAATGAGATCTTTAATATATAACCTTTACCTCTATTGTACCCTGAAGCCCTAGACTTTCCATCCTCTCTGTAAAAGTTCTGGCCTGATGAAGGTTTGGGTTTTCTCTTTGCCATGGCTTCTCTCAGCTTCTTCTCATACAGTGCTCTGGTGGAGTCTGCCAAAAGACAGGTAATCAATCAGATAACACAAGATGAGGAAATAAAGAGAAAAAAAACACCTGAATAAGACTTTTGTTTTAAGGTGGTGTTGGCAAATCCAAATGAAATAACTGAGCTTACCAACCACAGGACCATGTTTTATCCCATAATCGTCCAACATCCAACTGATCTCTTGGGCACTTTTACTGCTTAACATCGCCATCGGTCTGTTACTAAGAAAAGCTTCAGTCAGTGGTGTTCTTTTCTGTTTTGACTACTTATCAGAACGTGAAGATGAAAATGAAAGTTATACTGAAGGCCTGAGTTCCTCTTCTTCGCAAGTGTGGTGTACGTTTTACAGCAGAAAACTCAAATTCTAAAAATGCTCTTTCACAAATCAAAACTGTAAACAACTCAAAATTCATGCGTTACACAGGAAAATAAATATGTATAATGTCATTAATAATCACCATTACCATTAATAATTGTATTTTTAAAAACGTCTTAATCAAAAGTTTCAGTCCTTATGAAACCCCAACCAAAGCACATTATTGTTCCACTTCAACCTCTACAACACCATCGGCAAAGCAAAATATTCACCTGTGCAGCAGCTGGTGGCCCGTTGATTAGGAAGTTGGTGGCTGCCCACTGCTTTACTCGGTGAATGGGTTTCATGCAGAATAAGACGTTCACAATATAAGGACTCACTTTACTTTAAAATAAGCCCAGAGTTAAGAATATCCAATAGGAATGTCCCTAAGCTCTTTTGCCATTAGGCAGGCTAGGACTACACTCTGTTAAACCAGCCCTTCAGCCAAGCTGGAGGAATCAGTCACCTGACTCAGGTAACGTAAAATAATGTGTTGGGGTGCTGGGGCAGAACTAAAGAGTAAGATTAGTCAAAAAAAGCTGCATTAGAAAAGTATGACATACATATACACAAACAACCATTTTTCAAACACTGCTTTTAAATACATATACTTTAACGTGGAGTTTGCCCCCCTTGTCTGTAATTTCCATATCCAATCATGTCTTTATGGAGCTTGCTTTGTGCACTGGGGTACAGACATGCTTTAATAGAAAAGGTTTTTCCCCAAACTGTGTCCACAACGTTGGAACCATGGCGTTGTCTAGACCAAACCATGGAAAACAGGCGTGTCCCAATACTTTTGTCCAGGACCTGCAGGTACGGTGTACACAGTGCTGCTGTGGTTCTACAAAGGGACTAATGTACTTGCTGCACTCAACTGTTTTAATCACTAATTTGAAGACGATCTTGTTATTTATCTTTGGTTATATTAGCCGTCCTCCTGTAGTAAAACATTTTATCAAAGCCAGACATCACTTACATTCCAGTCCTCCTCTCGTTTCTTCTTTAATGTTTTGTTCCAAGCTGGATGTAAACAAACGGCTTTCCGTTCGGAGCCGGAAGTTGCGCTGATTCGAGCTCGCCAGCAGGGGGAGACATTTTTTCATATTAATGAAAGTTCAGATTCAATCATGCACTATATGGACAAAAGTACTGGGACACACCTGTTTTTCAGGGTTTGAGCAAGACCACTTGCTTCCAGTGAAGGACAGTCTTAATCCTTCAGAAAAGCAATACATTTTTGTCAACGCCATCCTTCCAACTTGGACACAGTTTGGGGAAGAACCTTTTCTATTCCAGCAGGACTGTGTCCCAGTTCACAAAGCAAGCTCCATAAAGACATGGCTGGAGGAGTTCAGTGTGGAAGAACTTGACTGGCCACACAGAGCCCTGACCTCAACC